>JAUZNJ010049866.1:0-10673 GCA_034780135.1 Jordanella pulchra
TTTTGTGACAAACAAGTATGTGTTCTGATCACTCTATCACAGAAAAATAAGACTTGTAGAACTTATTGGAAACTCAAAGACAGCCATGACATTATGTTTTTTACAAGCGTATGTAAACTTTTGACCACAACCGTATGTAGCATCTTCTTGCAAACGCAGAAGGACCTAAGCTTCCTTAGGAAGTGCAGTCTGCTCTGTCCTTTCTTGTAGACGGCTTCACAGTTGCGTCTCCAGTCTAATTTGTTATCCAAGGTGAACACTAAGGCATTTATACTCCTCCACCTCCTCTCCCATGATGTTAACATGATTCGACTTGTTCCTGTTTCTTCCAAAATCAACAATCATATCCCTAGTTTTGTTGACATTCAGGATCATATGATTGTTTCCACACCATGCCACACAGCTGTTCACCTTCACCAGCTCTCTGTACTCAGCATCTTGTTCATCTTTGATGCGCCCAATGATTGCAGAGTCATCTGAGCCCTCTAACAGGACTCTGTGTGGTACTGGAAGTCAGAGGTGTATGGAGTAAAAAGGAATGGTGAGAGTAGTGTCCCCTGTGGTGCTCCTCTGCTGCTGACTACCTGATTAGACAGTCTAACAAACTGTAGTCTGTTTGTCAGGTAGTCTTTGTTCCAGGCAATGATGTTGATGCCTCCACCTGAGTCTTCTGGAGTTTCTCGCATAGTAGGTCAGGCTGAGTCGTGTTAAATGCACTGAAGAAATCGAATAACATGATCCTTACAGTGCTCTCTGCCTTGTCTAAATGACAGTGGGTTTTCTGAAGTAGGTGTATGATTGCATCTTAACTCCAACTCTTCTAAGGCAGGAGGTCTTCCACATCAGTGGAACTGTCAGACTAAGGTTGAAGAGGTGCAGTAGAATCCCACAGGGCTGCTCTGCACAGACCTTCAGGACTCAGGACCTGGTGATTTATTACGACTAGTTCAACCTCACCACACTTTTTGCTAGAGCTTATAAAGAGTTGCTACTCTTCCTTAGTAAACGTTTTTGCTTCTCTACCCACTGTATATCTACAGATAAAAAAACAAGCATGTTTTACACCAAAATGCGCTGGGAGCAGACACACAAATTTTCAATAAGTATTTTCTTCTTTGGTGGGCAACCAATTTTGCTAAGGTAGTGATGCTCTAAAGAACTATTTGAAAGTTCTGCTCATCTTTGGGTACAATAAACACAAATTCAGCATCGTCATCAATATATATTATTGATAAGACGTTGGATTGAATGTCCCAGCTGTAGATATCCAAACAGAATTCTCATGTCGGCAAAATTGTCGATACTCGTGGTTTAATCAAAGGACAACCCCACAATGGTCCCAGATATAACTTGAATCTGCCAAAAGCATTAATTGGTAAAACGATTCTATAAAAATGAACAAATGAAAGTCAGACATTGCTTTTCCACCATGTTTAAACAGAATGGTTACAAAAAAAACTCATGAAACAGGCCTGGGTACCCCTAGAAAAGACTGAAAATAATATTACCAGAGGGACATGTTATATCAAGCTGTGTCCATTTATCTTGTAATCTGTCAGTGGGAATATATATAAGGCCACAGGTAGTTACTGTGCCATTTGGTGGCATAGTGTGCACCACACTCAACGTGGACCAGAGGAGGCAAAGGAAAGACTTTTCAGGAGATTAGAAAGAAAATTAGAGACAAGCATGCTAAGCTAAAGGCTATAAGACAATCTCCAAGCAGCTTGATGTTCCTGTGACTATAGTTGAACATATTATTCAGATGTTTAAGATCCATGGGACTCTAGCCAACCACCCTGAAGGTGTCCACAGGAGGACAATTAAGAACATTTCAAGAGATGATAATATGAATAGTAACAAAAAGAGATTAAATGTGAATTTCATGCTCAAGGAACGTCAGTGTCAGATTGAATCATTATTTGTTGTTAGAGCTAAAATAGACTTAAGGTGAGACGACCAGGTAGGACATCATTACTGAAAACAACTAATGTAAAGGCCAGACTGGAATTAGCCACACTGGTTGTAGTTGAGCCACAAAGCTTCTGGGAGAAGGTCCTAGAATGGATGAGAGAAAAACACAACTTCTTGCCAAGGTACACAAGCTCTATGTTCACCTATAGAAACAGGACCATATCAAGAAAATAACACTGTCCCTATACTGTGAAATACAGAGGTGGTTCTGTTATGTTCTGGGGCTACTCTGCTTCTTCTTCTGGTACAGGGTGTGTGAATCTCTGCAGGGTGCAAAAAACATCTCAAGACTATCAGCGGATTCTCGTGCTGCTCAGTGTCAGAAAGCCTGGTCCTGGTTGCAGCTCATTGGTCTTGCAACAGGATAAGGACCTAAAACCCACAGTTAAAAATCTCCAAGATGGCTAAGAGAATAAAATGTTGAAGAGGCCTTTTATGAGCCCTGACCTACATCCTATCGAGCGTCTTTGGAAGAAGCTGAAACATGGCATCTGGAAAAGGAACCTTTCAAACCTGAGACAACTGGAGCAGTTTGCTCACGAGTTGAGCAAAATACCTGCTGAGAGCAGCAGGTGCATCACTGATGGTTACTGCAATCGTTTGATTGCAGGTATTGATTCAAAAGATGATGGGCATTAAAATATCAAGTGTACCATCATTTTATTCCAGGCCAATTTTTGTTAATCATTCTGTTAAAGCATGGTTGAATAACAATGCTAGATTTTCATTTGTTCATTTCCATAGGATTTTTATTACTTTTGACAGGTTCGACTTATTTCTATGACCATTGTGGTTTGTTTTTTTTTTTCCTTAAATGAGGGGCACCAACATTTAGTGTTTATGCTACATTGGGCTGAGATTTTCATACTAACATTTCTGGGCTTAATAAAGTACAAAAATTAAAAAATAGGTTGGTAATTCTAAATCAATTTTTTCACCATAAATTCAAAGATAATTTTTAACAATTTAATTTTCTCCTGATATCATGCAGTCTCCTTTTCGACTGATTTCCATCTAAATTTCACAGAGCTTTGTGTTTCACTATTCCTTTGAAAACAGGGTTTGAAAAGACAGCCGTAATCCAGAGAGAAACACTTTGTGAAACTTTTGATGGAAATTGCTTTTAAAGAAAGTCTGGTCTTGGTGAGAGGCTTTGAACCTTTTCAGGGAGATATTTGGTATTAATTAAAAGCAGAAAGGGGCAAATTTAGAGAGGTTCAAATGTAATCCTTGATTAAAAAAACCCACTAGTTTCTAAATATTTGAAAACTGCCACACACATCTACTTCCTGTTAGGCAGGTAATATTTCAACCAGCTGAGCAACAGGCCACTTAAACTGACACGGGTCCAGAATCCCATTTCTGATTAAAATGACCAAAACCACACAAATTGGAAAATAAATCTTTAAACAGATTATTAATCCTAACTTGTTAAAGTAACAATCCACATGAAAGCAACCAATGAGAAGACCCAACTGACATTAAAGTTAAGCTAAATATTTTTATGGCATTAATAATTGTTTTGAAAACAATTGGTAGGCAAGTGATGAGTGATGCAATGAATTAAGTTAGATTTAAAATTCCTCATTGATAAGAAAAAATAAAACACACGGATAGACGAGACAGATATCTAGCTTTCTTTTTTTTATTAAAAACATTATTGCTAGTTACATAATTCAATCATAAATGAGAATGTGCAACTTTTGAGAGCCAAGGCAAAGAGATTAAGGTGTAGTTCACAATCAGAATGTTCTGCTGCTGCTCTGCATACAAAGATTTTTTTTCTAGTTTTTTTCTTTTTGTTTGTTTTACAGCTAAATTGGTTTGCAATTAAGACGTAAACTTGAGTTTTTCATTTTTAAATCAAAAACATAAAAACCGATTGCATATGCATTCACCCAGCACACCCGAAACAATTAATCCCCAAATCAAAATGAAAAGAAAATACATAAAACCATTAAAATTAACAAATATTCTCTGGTATATTTATATAATATATATAAAGTTTAGATGTGCTTTTATTCTTTTCACCATTTTAACTAGTAGCAAATTGGGTTCGATGCCTCTTTGACAAACTTTTTTTTTTCTGACAAAAACTCTTGCTGTTTTCCAACCTAAATCAGTTTATTTATAAAGGCGACTTGTCCCGAAACAATGAGGCATTTTTTTTTTTTCTTTTTTTTTTTTTTAAACCTGGCAAGGAAAACAAAAGGTGGAAAAAAACAAAAATAAACAATCTTCCCCCTATAGTGCTTCTTTTAATAATCCAGTCAGTATCTACATCTCACTCTGCACTAACAAATGTGGTTGAAAACTCACGACGTAGAGTCGCCTCCCAAATAGTGTTCTGAAGCAGAGAAATAAACAGAAACGAAGAGCGTCGTGTCATAAAAAGAGGAGATTTGAAGTTCAGAATTCTGCATTTCCAACATCTAAGCTGCAGCGATAAGAGACGGTTAAAACATTAAGGTTTTCCAGGACATGTAGAATACATCCAACATGTGAGGCACTCCAGTTAGCTCACTGTTAACAACAGTTTTCTTGCACATTCAGAAGGTTTGGAGACCAGCGGATCCAGTTTGAGGGAAATTCAGGCGTCTCCCAAGATTGGACAAGAGATTCGCTTCAAATACGGATCATCCCGTCCATTTCGATAAGCTGGAGGAAAAACAAATATCTAATCCTCTGTACAGATACATATCTATTACAGACACTTTGCTCTGATTCATCATGATGGATATTAATCAAATTCAGATGCCCAAAAGAGGTCGGCGATGCAATCGTGGAATCGCAGGCGGCACATGAGAGATTTTGCATTCGGTCTCGACGTTTTGGCACAGTTACGGCACATCGAAGATAAGTAGCAGTACAGGGCAAAGCACGTAGAGGATCAACCACTACATCAAGAAGAGAAAGAAGCTTTAAACAGATCTAATAAGACAGAAATTATTATTCTCTGTGAACCTTTAAAATGTTTAACCAACAGAGAGCTGGAAAAACATACATTCCATAGTTTTTTTTTTGTTTTTCTCCAAAATAGTGTCATCATGAGTGTAAAAGCTCCCTACAAAGTGTTCCAGTCAGATCGGTTGCATTAAAACAAGTCAAATGAGGCCTTTTAGTGTCTTTCTGGTTGGCTGTACTGTAGTGTCGCTTCATGGAGACGTAGCATTTCAGGCCACAGACTCCAAGGGAGTGGTTATAGTGTCACAGACAGTCATCCACAGGGAACGCTTCAGATCCACAGCACTTTCTGTGGGTTCATTCAGGTGTTTGCTGCAGGAATGTAACACAGAGAAAGAGAGAGATAGAAGAGAAGCTGCGACAGAAAGGAGTGAGTGTAAATGTTGGAGTTAAATCCTGGTGGTAGGGTAGAGTAGTGGTCCCCTCCCCCCACTGTTGGTTCAGCAAGGGCAGTAAGTTGGAGGAGGCTGTCGTCTTGAGATGCACACAATCAGTTCTTCTACAGAGAAGAAAACAAAGAAAATAAAAATCAAATATTTGAAGCAAGTGGGGGGAAAAACGGGATCATGCCTCAAGAATTTAAACTCCAAAAATTATAATACAAAAAATACACAGGTTGCAGCTGTGGGGAGCAATGTCATCACATTTTATGAGAAATACTGTACAGAAAAAATAAAATTCACATCAAGAGTACAAAAAAAACAACACTTTCCACCAGCAGAGGGAGCAAACCAACTGACTGGATACAACCCAACAAGGGAGCTCCATAAAAACAATGGAAGCTGCTTTGCAAAAGTATTTGCCACTCTTGGACGGTTTCACATGGGATAGAAACAAACCTCTGTGTCATTTGAGATCTCATAAGCCAAAACTAAATAGTGAATAAATTATGAGATGGTTACATGGTTCTCAAGCTGTTATCCTCACCTGTAAAACTCTCACTCCAATTAATAATAAATTAAGGCGTCCGTTACCTTCAGGACTTTCCCTAATGATCAAAATAAATATTTTCTGTGATATTTACAATCAGTATAACTAAAGCTGCTGTAAGGAAGCTCATGATGATCAATTTCCCAAACCTAGGCTGCATCGAAAATCTGCACATTGACAAAAAATGCTCTGCTTTAAAGCCTGGATAGTTCTGGGTCACACCAAGATCTATAACTGTGGGAAAAACAGCAGCAGAAGCTGCAACTCTGGTTTTCTCATGAAAACTTTGTAAAACGTCGAGAGGTGCATTTACTTTTGCAAGGTACTTTTACACATGTCTAAAGTATTAGGCCATGCGGTGAGTTGAGTGGAGAAGCCTGTGGGACACACATACCATGCGCTGACATGCAGTGTGACAGTGGGTGTGGCCTAACCATCGTAAGAATCCAAAAGAGGCAAGGAAGCCTGCCTCTCCCCATACATCCCTCCCTGAGAGAGGAGACAAAAATATAAAAGAGGGGAGTGTGATAGTTTGAAAAGACAGGAACAGGAGCCCAGAGGTGAGACAACACAGAGCAAGGTGAACGAAGAAATGATGGGAAAAGAAAAGTGAGAGTCGACAGAGGAAGTTGTTAAAGGAGAGAAAAAGGTGAGATGGCAAAAAAAAAGAAATAGTTTCAAAATGTTAGTTCATGTTTCAGGACACACGGGAGATAATGTGCAAGATAGAGATCAAGCACTTTGCTTTAACAGGACGTGCAACGACATGCCATCTGTGGGCGTGAGAACATTCACACAGCAACATTCCCGCAGCGCCCGTTCAGTGTGTGTTGCACGATATAATCACTTCCATGAATTTCCAACCTTTTACAAAGAAAAGTATCGACTTGTCTATAGTTCAGCCTTATGAGTGCTCTGTTTGAGCAGATACGTCTTCTGAATTCAGTGGAAATCCATCATAACCCTGAAGATGTGTTATTTGACCCGCAGTCCTAAAACCCAGAGTTTACACAGACTTCAAGGAAATGATTTGTCTTTAATACCTGGGTTAGGACAGAGGTTCTGGAAGTGAGATGATATTTTCCTTTTTTTTTTAGCAGTGAGATAAGCTCTGGTTTTAACTGGGGTGCAGTAAAGCAGGGTGGTGGGTTCTCATGGGATCAGTCTACCTGCACTGATTCTTGGTTAGCCACTTCAAGCGTGTTTTCCAGACTGTTCTTTCTGCCCCTCTGGTCCAGTGTGGAGTAGGCATCTGTAGGAGAAAACAGAAGCCTCCTCAGATCATGTGGAACACAGACATCTATAAAACAAGCCAATAAAAACATCTGGCTTAACAAAAGGTTTTCTAAAACATTATGGAATCAGCTCGTAGGTCTTGAAGGATCTTAAATAGAGTCAGGCTTTTCCTGTGACATAATTATGCTGAGTACATATGAGTAATCTGTGTCCTTCAGGCAACAGAAGGAGATCAGAGTGAACCGTTAGGATTAAAGGTCTTATTGTAGAATCCAACTTGCATCAACGGCAACTGAAATATACAGAAACAAACACTGACAAATGGTCAGTTTTTTTGTTTTTACCTTGTTGCTCTTGAATGAGATTCAATTTATCACCATCTCATCTAAAGAAAATCTGTTTCCATCTCCAAATTTAACCACCGCAGCAGTTAAAATATCCCCCAGTACTTATCCCTCTCCAATCAAAGGTTCCTACCCTTTAAAATGCCTAATTGTTGCCTATCTTTGGTAAAGCCTGGTGCAATGGAAAGTCTAACTCAGGTGTGTTTAGACGAGTTCAGTCCACTTTCTGAATGATAAGGTGTGAAAATATTTTGGACAAGGAGGTTAAAAAAAATAATCAAAAACTATTTTCCTAACTTCTGTTGAATATACAGAAATACGCAAGTAAAATTTTTACTCCTTAAGTTATTAGTTGAGTATACACTTACAGGATTCAGGCTGATATATTTGAAATCATACATATTTTAACATTTAAGTGAAGTTATTTTGCCAAAGCATTCACTTAAACACATATTTGCAAACACTGCTTCTCTCTGAAACTAGTGTCTCCTCCACGTTGCTGTAGCTTGTAAATGGATGTTTTTGCTTTCTGCACTTGCCTGGTCCAAGTTCATTCAATGGAATCATTTCTCGCTCACTTTTCCCACCTGTGTGAAAGAAAAACATTACAACTGATTCAATACATTTTTTCTGAATACATCAGATCAACAAACTGTTTTTTTTTTATTAAAAAACAGAAAAAAATAGGCTTGATTGTTTGCCAACAACTGCAGAATGCAGAATACCTAATCATTGAAATGGCATTAAAAACTGAAGATGATCATTTTCAGGCTGTCCTTTGTTTGATGACAACTGGCGAATATGTAAACCTGCCCTCTCAGAGCCTTCAGGACTGCTTGGTTAAATCCATTATGACTCTGCAGTCAGGTGTACAAACCAAGGAGTTTAAAATATCAAATATATGCATCACAATCTATAGGTTTCAATCTAAAATGACTCTGATGTTTCTGTCAAAAACAGACCCTTCAAAGTATGAATAGAGAAACAGTAACTGGTGAAATCATTTGACGTGTTAATAAGGTGAAACTAGGATGCAGAGATAAACAATCCTCCCAACCTTTGTCTAGGAGAGGTAAAGTGCTGTCCTCATATCTTCCATTGGGCCTGTCGTTGTTGCTGGGCGGATTTAAGTTGACCATGAAGTCTGTCTTCTTCCAGCCGTCCTTCTCCAAGGTGCGACGGAGCTCCTTATAGCCCCACACAGTCTGCAGCACCAGTCCTGCTCCACGTACCTCCCGGTCTGAACGGTTACTGTTTCCCAAAGAAGAAACAGAAAGGTGCTTATTATCAAAACATAGAGCAGTTACATTTTTTTGTGCATGAAACGTTGAATATTCATCAGATGCCACCGTTACCCGTCCTTATTAATGAGCACCAGTCTCTCAATTCCTTGCGAGCCCCTGAGATTTTTAGCAGCATCCACACTGGATCCCAGCACTTCATGGAGCGTGCTCAGTATGGATACCACCGTCTCCTCCTTCAGAGCTCGCACAGGTTGGCTCTGCCCGCCACCGGGCAAGTTTGCCACGAGGGAAGGTATGGCATGTTTACCTGCCGACAGGCCGCGGTAAACAAAACGTTAAAACACTCCCAACGGAAACAGGGTCGATACAAAGTGTGGTTTGACGCAGTTTTTGACGGCTTACCTAGCAGATCCTTGTTATGTGCATCTATAGCCAGGTTACGGAGGGCTCCGGACATGGCGCGGACTACCCGGTCATTGCTGTGGGCCAGCAGCTCAGTCAGCACAGGGAGAGCTTTCTGAGTACGTGTCAAGGCACGGATGCATCGTCCATACTGAGCAGACAGGATGAAAACAGGATTATCCATCAGACACGTCTGATTAGAAACATCACAATTCCTCTCCAGTGTTTTACTAATGAAGCTGACAAACAAATCACTACTTGATATTTGGTAAGTTTCTACTTAGAAGGTGAAAGACTAATTTTTTTCATTTTATTTTTGTTTCAATGTGAAAATCAAGAGTATGGGGTCGTTTTAAACACACTGCATTTGTAGAAACCCAAACACCCAGAACACAACGGTCGTTATTAGAGAATCACTTTTCTTTCTTTTCTACTTTATATCAAATAACATTCTTCTAATTTTTGCAGATTTTCCTTAGGTTTTAATACAATTAGCAAAGTGCATCAGTTAAGGACATAAAAACTCTCTGATCCGAAAAAGAAAAAACAATCATCTACAGTTGATGCAAAAGAAATGCATGTAAAAACCGATCAGGCACTTGACTATATACTGTTCTCCTAACACTGTGCTGTGAGACAGAACAGGATGAGGTCATAAGGCAGTTCTTACACTCCAGTGTCCAGCACATAAGTTCTGAATGGCTCCAGCTGAGGCTTCCAGGACCGTGGGGTTACTGGACTCCTTCAGCAGGCACGTGTATACGGAGACCACCTCTGGCTGGAACAGCAGCTCGTAGCCTGTAGGATGGTACATGCAGAAACCACAGGACAGTTCGGAAAAATAAAGAATAGAAGAGAGCTACGTGAGCTTCCTAATTGACCCGAGTAGCATCCTTACCTTTAGCAGGGCTGGTCCTCACTGGGATTTCAACTGTATCTGCACTTGGATCCTCATCTTTCTTTCCTAGAAGCAGCAAAACCAAACATTAAATTTGAAGGAGCTACAGCTACATTTACGTATGAAACATTTCCAACACAGTTTCTACTGTTATATTAGCACTAGTTCGGTTAGATATGCACAAACTCACAGATGGAAAATACAAAAATAAAGATGCAATTCTTTACTCGGGGGGGGGGTTACTATGCATGACGACCTCAACAAAAAGCAGGCGTGCTTGTTAGTTTTAAAAACTTGATCAGGCTACAGACTACAGCTTCCACTTAGACAAGATCAGGCAGAGGACGCTAAGTGCCGTTACACAGAGGTAAAGGAAGCTTACCTTTGGAAAACCACTCATCTGTAGCCGAGCCAGACAGGCCAAAAGGAAAGGAGTAAAAAAAAAAAAAAAAGATGGGATGAGGAAGAAAAGGAGTGGTAGAAAACAAGGAAGGAGAGAAGGCGTTAAAAAGGAAAGCAGCCATTACTCTGCCACCAGATAACATGTGCTTCCATCCCGACAGCCCCGACCAGAACCAGAAGGTGACAGGCCAGAAGCATGTTTACTAAACTAGAAAGGAAAACATTTCATGATCCTCAATCTTTTGTTGGTGTGTCTGAAGAAATTATTAGCAGTAGATT
>JAUZNJ010049866.1:14062-30849 GCA_034780135.1 Jordanella pulchra
AAAACAAAAAACAGACTTTTAACGTGTTCTAGATAAAATTATTTACGCATACTTTTCCCCCGAAGCAGAGGAACACCAATTAAGCCAACGGTTGAAGAGAAACCACTGATAACAGAAGCCCTGCTCTACAGATACTGTTTACGGTGTAGAAGTCAATGCCCCACTGTTCTCTGCTCGTTGCTATAATCATTTAAATTCCTTTCTTCTTGCTTTCCTGGTTTATTTAGGATGTGGTGGCAAATTTAAATATAGGACGATCGTCTTCAGCTGTTGGAGTTTTATTATCTAAAGTATTACCTGATGATCTGGACAATAATTGAATATATATATATAATTTTATTCAATAAAGGCCATATCATTATGATATTTAAATATGCAGTAAAGTCTGATTAGAGTATTTGTAACTGACTGACAAAGTGATCTGGGTTTTTTTTTTTAAAGCAAGTATTTCTAAAATGTTAAATTAGAAGAGTTTTATAAACACAGCAAAATAATTGTTGTGGGATTAATTTATCGTCTTTATGAGGCTTTTATTTACTTTATATTGATTTTGAAAATGTTTGATATTAAAGAAATATTAATTCACAGGCGTTTTTGTCGATATAGTCAGCTCTATGACCTGGAATAAAAAATCCTCTTCAAAATGTGCTACATATCATGTGTTAATATTTAGGAGAACATTATTCAACAGCTTTTGTTTTGCCTGCTGCTCTTGATGAATTAGCTCCAGCTCAGTCAGAATCAGTGTAGAGCTTCAGTGTAACCAGACTGAGCTCTGAGCTTGTATGTTTAGGGTGAGTGACCTGCTGGATGAGAGACGTCCTCCTTCAGCCTCTGACAGGCTAACGTTAAGCTAATGATGCTGCACCCCTCCATGTTTTATGGCAGTTTTGGTGGGTTTAGGGTGTTTTCATTTTAATTTTAGAGATTAAACTTTCTAACTTTTTGTGTAATTTCTTTCTGAAAACTTTATCACTATTTTGCTGCTAACACACAGTTATGAGCTACGTTGTGTTTGTTAAATCAGCTACAAACCTAATTAACTGCTGGAGCAGATTTTCCATGGAATCAGAAAACTCACCACATAATAAGTCTAAAGCAGCTATGTTTATGTAGCCTAAGGTAGCGCTGTATGTTATAACAAATTAGTAAAAGCAGGACAATCTTTGCATTCTAAACTTAATCCTCTCGTTCTCAATATCCTCTCTATCAGTTTATTTAACAGGACTCCTTTCCTGTTGTTTTTCTGAAAAGATCCGTCCTTCCCTTCATTAGCAGCAGCTTTGATCAGCTCTCCAAAGCCGCCTGCATTCCTTGCTTTCCTTCCTCCGTACCTCAGACAGCCTGCAGTATTAGTGAGAGCAATCTCCCACTCCAGATGTCTGGGCTTGCCGTTTTCCCCGCCACCTCCAGCGGCGCCGTTACTCCCCCTCACCCAACCTGAATGGGCAACCATGACCTCATCAGAGAGCGCGTGGATGGCGTGGTCCACAATCTCCATCTTCACAGAATCCTGGGACGACAGATTCCAAAGAGTCCCTTTTGGGAAAAAAAAACATACAACTCATTGATTAATGTCCTCAAATAAAAAAAAAAGCTTCAGTATAGTTTTAAAAATGTCATTTTAAAAATGGTGAAAAATAAAAGTTGATTTTATTTGAATACTGCAGCAAAGAAGCACAGCTGCTTCCTATTTGTTATCCTAACTTATATGAAATATTATACACTTGTATGTAATGTACAACAACAGTAATTAAGGACTTCATTTTCATAGTTGTGTATATTTCTAATTTGTTATGTGGTCGCGTCTTTAAATGTCATTTTTTCCATAGAGTTTATTTATTTTCTCCTAAATACCGTATATAAAGACCAACTACATCCTAATTTTACTGCTCTGTTCTAAGCAGCCAATATAAACAGGAAACAAGGCTCTGCATGCAGCTGTTGTGACGGATTTATACATCATGGCCTGTACCGTTTCTACATGAAGACAAGCGTTTTGAAAATATTTTAACAGAGGAAGGAAAAAAAACATCAGACAGGAATGACAATATTTTGTTTCAGATAGGTTTTTATAGGAATGAAGATGTCCGTTTGTATTTCCCTAAACCGTTTAGTTGTTGTTTTTTTTTGTTCATCTACCTAGATTATAGTTGGCAAATTTTCAGCTGAATGAACTTTGTCACTTATGGAACAGCAGAGGTGGAAGGTTCATTTAAGACGGCTGCTCTGCACAAATCACCATTCACTCAGTATGGTAAAGAAAAATGATCAGGAAGCTGTCGTATCAGCAGTGAAAGCAGGAAAAAGTGCTTCTGTTGTAAGAAGTTTGATTGATGGGAAAGCTGCTGCCACCATTTCTCAGTCATTTCATCGGCTGAGACTTAACGCAACAAAGAGGATGTAACAAGAATACAAAGGATTTGATGCCGTTGACAAGCTAAAGAGTTTTGAACCATTTGTATTCAGTAAAAAGTAAAATCTTAAAAAGGAAGAGAAACTAGCTGGCTGCCTTACTCCATCCACAATTAGTCTAAAGCTAAATCAGCTTTAAACATAAATAAATGATTTAAACAAACAAACAAAAAAAACAAGAAAACATCACGGTCCAGATGTTTGGTTGTTTGAGCGTATGAGTCCAACCTGTGATGATGTCTGTGAGGTCGTGATCGCGCGTCTTCCTCAGCAGCCGGATCAGAGCCGGAACTCCATCGCAGTTCTTGATGGCAATTTTATTGTCGGCATCTTTGCCAAAAGAAATGTTCTTTAGTGCTCCACATGCGGCGTAGTGAACCTGTGCACACACCCGGGAAGACCTTAGCACCCAGTAGTGATTACACTGCGATCACATAGTGTACACTCTACACTCTCTAAGTCTATATGATAATAAACCACAAAAAACCTACAAGCCTTTATAAAGATTCAACCTGAATCCCATCAAGAACAACGTCTTCCATCATCTGAAGTAGTTTAAATTTACAACTTCCATTCATTAATCATTTATATCTACACATCTATATTAATATCAATCCATTTTTTTTAAATCAAGACTATAGATGAGTGAGATTGTGTGCACAAAAATCTGTTTACTTTTATGCATATTTGACCCCCCCCAAAAAAATGTCACGCATTCCCAATGTAACAGAAACATTAAAACACATTAAAAACAGCACAACATCACCTTAGACATTATGAACATTTTGTCCCATTAAGTTTAAAGAGTAAAAGCCAACAGTCAGGTCCTTTGAGGCAGTAAATTTATCTCCACTCAGGTCAGGCAGAAAATATACCTTTAAATGCAAACTAACCTCTCTGTTAGGGTTGTCGAGCATAGAGACCAGGGCGGGAATGCCTTTCAGACGACGGACGTCAGTCTTCACCTGAAAATCAGAAGGACTCACTTTACTTCTAGAGCGTTGTTTGAATGGTCTGGTTCAATTCGTTCCACCAGGTCGATTATTTAATAACTTATTTTCTTCTATTACATTAAAACTTAGTGATAGCAATTGTCTGATCTTTATCTGAAACATATATTTTTCTGTCACCCATTGACAGCTACTGTCCTTCAAGATTCTTTGCTTAAATATATCAAAATAAAATGACAACATCATTAGCAGACTCCAAGTCAAAATAATGATTGCAATAAGTTGCTTATAATCTGCAGAAAACTGGCCTTTAAAGAACATGTAAAGCAATACATCACAAAGAGGCCAGTGTTTGGATCAGCTGATCTATCTGATCAGAACTAAAAGCAGATTCTCGATGTTTCCCTATGTCTTTAACTCTTAAACTTTTCTGAGAAAATATCTACCTTAAAAACAAACAATACTAAAGCATAAGACCCAGCAGCATGCATTACCTCACACAGGATCTAAATGAATAGACGGGATTAAAGGAAAAAGTCTTACTGTGTCGTTCTTAAAGGTGAGATGCTGCAGGTACGCCGCTGCATTGCTCCTGACAGGGTCCAGTCTGTAGTTTAGCATGGCAATGACTTCTGGCAGCTCTGGCTTACGCCATCCACCGGGAGGAGGTCCTTTCCTTAGAGTGTCCAGGGAAGCCACACTCCCCCTCTCCCCCTGGGCCAGTGGTGCCCCTCTGTCCAAATAGTACAGGTCTCCTGCACCGCTCAGGTCTCCATCTAAAGCACCTTCATAACTCCTGCAGAGGAAGAAAAAGATGTGAGAGGAAACAGAACAAACCCTTTCTGTGCTGCTTCAGTCTAAAAGACTTCAAACATACTAACCCAGTCCTGCGTGGCGGGGGACCGTGTGCAAAGCCATGGTTACGGGGCACGGTGCCGTAGTGCACCGGATGTCCCATGCCGTAGTCCGGCTCATCATAGCCCATGCTGCGCTGATCATCTTCCAGACCGTATAGATCTGGGATAAAGCGAGGAATGGAGGACAGCTCCATTGCACTTCCCATCCGCCCCACCTGTGAGCAGACAGGGATGGGATTAGTTAAAGCAGCTGCAGCACACCAGTTTTTTTTTTTGCTCTTTTTTTTTTCCCCCTATAAACTTTGACACACAGAAGTTGGCTAGAAAACCATCAGAGTTGATGTTGCAGGCAGAACCTGAAAGATCAACATGCCAGAGAGAGATTCTGTTTAAACAGAGTTTAAACAGACTCCAGAGTAAACGACGCATTAATTGTTGAACATACTTGCGGTTGGGCAGCATATGGGTCTAACTGGCTCCTGCTGTGGGCTCGGTAGTTCGGATCCAGAGTTCTGTAACCATCTGGATGGACCGGTCTGATCAGGACGAAGAAAGCGTCAAAATTAAAACGTGATGATTGCACCTGTAAATTCCCACATATCTTTTCAGGTTGAAGCAGCTCACCTGTGCTGATCATCCATCCGGGCACCCCTGCTTAGGCTTGCATATGTCTCAGGGTAGCAATCATCGGTCCCTACTGGTCCGTAGTGGTAGTTGCGGGGCACAGTGTAGGTGGGGTACTCCATGGGGACCGCCACTGCCGGACCCTGTCTGTACATCATGGGCGGGGTGTATCCCCCGACAACAGAACCGCCTCCGTCCACAGACAGAGTGTCTGATACAGATGGGATGACTGTGCGTGTAGTGGTGGTCTTCACTACCTTTTTCACCTAAAAGGGGAAACAGAGTGAGTGTAAAGTATTAATGATTGAATTATATAAAGAAACCAAAGCTTAAGGCTAGAGATCCACCGATGCTGACATCAGCTTTTGACATCAGTCCAACCGATCCCTGTTTCAGATTTTTTGCTGGTCCAATTCTTGAAGCCAATATTTCATTTTCTTCCTCCGTTAACACATTATAAAAAGACAAAATGATAATACAAGTTATACAAGTCTTAGTTTAAACAAAATGGATAATAAAATAAAAAAAGATGGCTGCAGCTCCTCCAAAGTTACTAATGCTGTCTTTGTTAGCTTGTACTGTGGGCCACAGTTTGATAGACTGGCTTTCTCAACACGTTTATGATGAGCAGTGCTCTGTGAGATGGCAAAAGCTTAGGAAATGGTTTTATAATCTCATTCAGCTTTAAAATTCCCCACGATGTTCCTCCTGAGCTGCCAGAGATTAAATGACATGCAGGTAAAATCAGTCACTGATTAGGGGACTTCTGAAGGAAGTTGATCATTTAAGTTTGAACCAAATTTTTTCAGACAAAAGAAACACAAACAAAGGCATAACATGTGGTTTTGAATTTGTTTGCATTGATTCCTTTTAAACCTTGTATCTTTTCTTTCCTCGCTCACGGTTATCACAGAATTTGTGTTAAACTGGGCTGCTGTTGTAATTTTACATGATGATGTAGAGCCACCATGAAAGGTTTAGTTTAAAGTCAGCTGTTTGCTTTTCTTTAACTTTAAGAAAATAATAATAATAATTTCAAAGCTACATAAAAACCTTGGAGAAATGAAAATGCACCTGAAAACACAGAATGATATAAAACGTAGATCGAGATAAATATAAACAAGCAGTTATAGAAGGCTTGTTTTACAGATTAAAAAGGACCTTTTAAAAATAACTTAATGTATTAAACAAACTGAGCATTTCGATTATATTAATGTATTAATTAATGTTTTTCTATTGGTCAGATTTAATATTCTAATCTTAAAATGAGACGTTTTCATCAGCTATAAGCAGGAAAATCATGAAAAACAGGCTTGAAACCATCAGACTGTATTTAATCGATATCATTTGTTTTAATAAAGGTTTGTTCACAATGTTTAACATTTTAAATAGTGTGGAAAAACTGCCGTGATTTCACTCAAACGGTCACTGCTCTTTAGTCTCCTCCTTACTGTGGTTTCTGTGCGCCTTGTGGTCCCATCATCACCCGTCTCCACGGAGATCACCGGGGGCAACTCCTGAGGTTCTTCCACTGTGAACGACTCCTGCATCATCTGACCAGGCTCCATCCTGAACTGCAGGCACATGAACACAATGTTGGACATTAAAGTTATATTTAGTCCCAACATCTCCATCTAGATGAGATGAAGATCTGATATCTTAACATCATAACAGCTTATTTTATTGCCTGATGATCAAAACTGAAGCCTCTTTTGAACCAGCCTCATCAATAAAGGTTAAAGCAATAAATGCAGTTTCCAGCTGTTGCTTCTTTTCTCCACTGTTTGATTACTTAAAAACCAGAGAGCATATCTAAATTCTGCAGATTGTACTAATACTTGTACTCCGCAAGCCATCAATCCCTGCAGAAGAAGTCATGAATCAACAAAAAAGCTTTAGAAATAAGGGAATCAGGCAGAAATTCTTACGTGATGCGTCCCGTTGATGTAACCCTCGTTCAGAGTCAGCCTTTCTAGGTCTGCATCACAAGGAATGCGGCCGTTCTGTTCAAAGAAAAAAAAAAAAGGTACATAAGCGAATCCCACAACCCCATAAATGAATTAGGCAAACACTGTTTCATGCTGGTAGCAACAGCAGCTGGTGTTTGTTATCCAGAGAAACCAGAAGGATATAAAATCGAAAGCAGTGACTACATATGGACTTCAGCAACATTAGCTCAGTGAAGCCGAGCTGCTGATTAAAGTAAATAAAGTTGTGAGACTTATTTCCTCGTGTCCTACATTACACTGATGTGATTAACAGCAGAACCTAAACAAACAGTCTGTTGTTGGAAAAACAAAAATACATGAAAGTCAAGAGACGATAAAACAATTAAGGTTTCTACAGTCGAGAAAGTAGAAAATCTTAAACCCAAAGATTGGGTTTAGTTTCTTTACAATCGCTGTTTGTTTTTTTTTTATTGGGATTTTTGAGGACAAAACAAAACAAAGTGGGATTTAACTAGTGGGAAATGTGTGTTTTTAACAAAGAGAAATAAAAAAACTGACTGGCATCCATTATTTTAAGCCATTATGGGCAACAAACCAACTTTCAAAGCTGTTAAAGATTTGTATGCTTAAATATCTGATGATTTTTCAATTAAATTGGTAACAGGTCTGGGCTTTGACTAGGCCACTGTAACAAATGAATATACTTATACCTAAACCCTTCCTTTGGAGCCCAGGCAGTATGTTTGCTTGCTGCTGCTGTTTTTTTCTTAAAGATAAAACTTTGCCCTGATCTGAAGTTTTATTAACCCTCTAACAAGCTTATGATCCATCACATAAAATCCCAATAAAAATAAATTAAAAAAACTGAAGACTGTAGTAGTGAGGAGAGGAAACATTAAGAGAGATGCTTTTGCAGGACACTGATCATCAAAAATAAATAAATGAACATGTACCAATGGTGATAAATGCAGAGTTAGTTAGTGATGAAACATGGAACATGAGCAGTGATTCTCCAGCCACAGAATAACCATTTAAAAACGAGATTGTTCCTCAGATAAAGTGAAAAACAGAACAGAAATAAGCCGCTATTGGCTGAAAACCATCACAAACAAATGTCAGATTACCAGACTGCACAAACACATACACACTGCGTTCAGCTCAGATTAGGTCACAGGCGGGTAGAAGAGAAAAGGCTGGGCAGATGCAAACATGTGGATTCCTGTCAGCATAGACCGATATTGTGTTGCGCTGCCTTGGGAGAGTAGCAGAGGCATGCTGAAGCCTTCAGGCAATGTAAACACACAGCAGTGATGGGGGCAACACAACCTTTCTGACCTGCAAACCCTCACTGTTTAACATTCTGCATTAACGACTGAATCCCCTGAAAATGAGACGTCTTCCCATAAAGGTGCGCCTACATGAAAGAGCAGCAGCTTAAGGTAAATAGGTGACTGATTACCGTGAATAAAGGTTCCCTGAGGGCTAGGAAGCGTGTCGATCTGCTCCTCTACACTAACGGCTTCAATCAGAAAGTGAAAGAATTAAGGAGTGTCTACGTGGCGTTGGAACCAAGTAACCGACTCACCCAGTGACTGATAAAACGGTGACATACTTCAGGAGGGATTTTCTGTAGGCCGTTACCTCATCAGGGGAAACTCTCCCTACTCCAAACCTAGTCCAGTAAGTACGCAAGGAAAACAAGCGTAAACCCGTATCGGTAACAAACCGAATTTAAAGCAACACGAAGCTCTGCATGCATGGACCTGTCAGGACACGGCGATTCCTGACAGCTGGAGGGCTGCAGCCATGAGAAGAAGCTTGTTTTTAAGTGACATACAGATGGTAAGCAGCAACAGCAGAGGTTAACATCACCATATTTAGACAGACTTCGTTAGAGAGTATTAACTTCACTTTATATCGGCTGAAAACCAAAGAGACATGATTGTTTTTGCCCATCATATGGTCTGCTGCCATCCAGCCGGTGATGGTGAGGATGATGAAGATGGCTTTGGATGAAAGGGGAGGAATCCGAGGAGCAGTTGGGTGGAAAATGTGAATGAGGGTAGTGCTGGTAGTAGGGCTTGTGTTTGGGAGGTGGGGTGGGGCATTACCTGCATGTTGGGGAGGGGGCGGGGCAAGGTGCCAGCACACGACCTCCGCTCCTCCTCCAGAGCCCGACTCAGCATCTCAAACTGCCTCTCCTGCTCCCGGACGGAGGCCAGCAGGGAGGCCGTACTCGCACACTGCTCCATTCACACACTGAGAGCAGAGCACAGGACAGGACAAGACCGTCACCACAGGGCAGAGGGACAGATTAATCCATCACCAGGGTTTAATCAGAGAACAGACAGAAAATCTCCAAAGTATAGACACGGATTAAATAAGCAAGACTCTGACGCAGCGTGCAGCAGGGAACCTAAACAGTACAGAGGTGATAATCAAGTTTACACTTAGAAAGCAGCTGGAAAATAAAGCAGAGAAAGGGTTGAAAAAGCAGAGATCTCTAACAGAACCAACCTAAAAGAATTCAAGGCTGGTCCAGGATCAGTAAAAAGATTCAGAAGAAAGTTTCCCGTCACATTGCATCCTCTCTTCACCTACTGCTAAGCAGGGTTAAAAGTAGAAGGTGAGAAGGACAGGAGGGAAGAGCAGTGCTTTCCAGCAGCAGCATGTGGAGCTTGTTAGCACTTTTGGCCTTAAAATAGCGAGGAGGCGAAAAGGAGAAGAGTGTGAGCAGCGAGAGGGAATGAGAGTTTTCAAACTTTTAAAGTAACAATCAGTGTCGGTATTACAGTAACAAGAAATTGAAACATATGCATCAAAAAACCCACAAAGAAATGGTTTTACCATGGAGAAATTTTGAAATTTAATTTAAAGTTACTGAAATCTGTAAATGAAGATGTACTGATCTTTTCTCCAAAAGCTCACATTCTAGGTCACAAAGGATTACATTTGTTAATGTGAAAAATATATACGAGTTTTAAGCGTCCAACCAGCCGATTAATCCTGATTGGCTGGTGCATCACTAGATTTACGCTTTAATCTGTGTCAAAACAGCCAAACCCACAGAAAGAGAAAATTTCTGAGCCTCTTAAAGCAAAACAAAGAATTAAAGCCAGGCGTAATGTGGAAAGTTAAGCTGGGTTTGACTTGTGTCCAAGCAACAAATACTGAGATATATTAGTTTTTATGTTTAGATGGACTGCAAGAAAAAAAAAAAAGGAAACAGGAAAATAACTGTGGTTAAAAATTAGCCACAGAGGATCCAGATATTACAGGATTAAGCTGATCTATCAGACTGTCCTCCAAACGTTGGTGGAGTTTATCAGCTTCTTTGTCTCTGTTTTCAAAGCCTGTTTTGAACTTCCTGACACATTATACCTTAAAACTAAATGAGACCTGATACAGTGTTTTAAAGCAACCCACTGCGCTATATTACCGTATGAGTAATGGAGGCAATCAATCATGTTAAACACATTCAATTTAACACATGACCGCAAAGAAAACGTTTGGAAAAGAAAACAAGAGAGATGGTTGCTTAGGAAAGAGCGAAAAAGTTGTTTTTTTCTATTAAAGAAACGTGGACTTAAAAAAAAAAAAGAAAAAAACATGAAGTGCCACAGATGGAATAAACCAAAATTAGAGGCCAGTCCAGCCCAGAGCAAGAACGCCATCATCCTCAGCAGGGAGGCCGGCGTGGGAGGCCAGAGGAATCTGAGAGAGCGTTACTTCAGCAGAGACTAATAAAAGGATGACATGAGCATGGCTCATCTCCAGAAAAAGGGTAAAAATCATTTTCTGATTCAAAGTTCACTGACTCATGGACCTTAAACCTCCTCTCTGACTGCATATAGCAAACCGTCCAAATGAACAAAGACTCCAGTATGTGGATGTATGCAGTAGGAGTGTGTGTTCGTATCTGTATGTGAGTATGTGGGTCATGGAGACTTGAATAAAAATGGTATGTGCGTATTTGTATTCCTAACTTTTATTTTATCCTCAAATACTCCCAACGGGGGAGCGGCAGTTTCTGGTGACGTTAGAGCAGATTGAATTCTTTATATTTGTGTCAAGTAAATAAAAAAAAAACAAAAAAGCAAAAGATATTTGTGATCGCAGGCGGATTGGAGCTGCACGATAAACGCTCCTGTAACACCACTGTCATACATTCCAGAGCACGATTTAGCGTGTTATATCCTGCCTCGGCTGTTGGGAGCCGTCGTGGAAAGGGAGTCTGTGGCCCCTGCCTTATGCTGCTCTCGTGTCTCTGAATTCTTCTCCTTAACATAAAAGCTAAATACAGGAAGAGGGAGGAACCATGCGCTGTTTCATTGGAACCTGTAGCTTGAATTTATCTAAAAAAATAAGACAATAAATGTGTTGAAAAGGTTCACCGTAGCAGCTGTCAGGTGTTGCTTTTGAGATCAAATAAACCCTTTTGCGAATGTGACTACTAAACACGAGCTGGTTTTCAGTATCAGGATATGCTAGGGTGGTGTTTGTCAACCCTGGTCCTCAGCACAAACGGTCCTGAATGTTTTAGTTGTTTCTCTGCTACAACACACCTGATTCTGATGATTGCAGCTCATCAAAGCCTGCTAATCTGCTATCAATCAGGGGCGTGAAAACTTGGAAACATCCAAAATGCAGAGCAGTGGGCCTTTAGGACCAGGGTTAAAAACACTGTGCTAGGGTTAAAAAAAAACAAAAAAAAAAAAAACCACTAAGAAATCTTTGCAACCATTCAGGAGTGTTTTTGTTTGTTGTTCTCGGTCGCTGTTGGTTGCAGTTTAAAAAATAAAATAAAAAATGTTCCAGTGATCATTATCTGTGTTTTCTTTCCGGTGACAGCAGCCAGAGATTACTGTTGAAGTTCTGCTCCAACAAAACCAGGCTGGATTTACTGGATAATGAGCAGATTAGCATTCATTCCGCCAAATGCTGAGTGTTAGCCAGTGTTTTCACATTACTCAAATAATTATTTGATTAGTGAGCACATGCTTGCCTGTCATCACTGTGCTAAAATTGGTCATTGAAAAAAAAAAAAAAAAAAAGATATGAAAGTCGAAACAGTTTCTGGGTTTTTTTGTGGTTTAAGAATATTCCAGAGTAAAAATTAAATGAACTATTACAACTGATTTATTGTAATCATTACTTTCAATTCAGTTAATTTATATCGCACCAATTCACATTACATGCCGTCCCAAGGTGACATTTCAATCAGATCATAAAATTAGATTGGTAAAAATTGAAGGACAAAACTATAAGAGATCACATGTAGAAAGTTGAAAGGTTTCAACTTTCTTTTCCGTTTTGGATAAAACACTTTTTTGGCATTTTAATAAGTTTAAAAGTAATCCTGCTGAGATAAGTTAACGATTTCAGCTTTTAAACTGAGGGATTTTCTAATCTGATACCGGTCCAATATCAGCTAAAAAACAAATATCAGAATAAATCCACCTGCATCTAAAATCTATTCAATGTTGATGTCATCAGCTGATTAATATCATATGGGTCAGTTGTTCACATTGATTAAGCCTTTTCCATTACGCAACAATACAAGATATAAAATCAAAATTTGTACGCTTCATGTTGGGGTCGATGTTGTCATCTGTCGATACTCAAAGCTCAAATATCTCACATCAGAAATGAAAACATTGCATCAGGACACCCTTATATAAAATACAGTGTTTACTTTTCATTTTGCTGTGTCGCATTAATTGTTTTCACCTAATATCAGAGTAAGCAGAGTTTTCTCCCCCCTCTGTGGAGCAAAGCTCACACAGCTGGTTAGAAATACCAAGCCAGTGGTGAATGAGACCAAATGCAGAGAGTAGCCTTCGATGCAGGAGCCCGGAGCCTGAACACCTGCTGCATGTCCGACTCTCCTCATTTCTCTGTTCATGTCTGACTGCTACCAAAATAAAGGCCATTAGTGCCAGATGCTAGTAAAGAAAATAAAAAAATAAAACATGATTGCTGGCTCCAACTATCATTACAAACTAATGTCAGACTGTCATGCTTGTGTTGCTCTGAGTGCTAAACAACAACAGGCTGAATAGTTTAAAGCAAAATTTAAAAAAAAGAAAAAAAAAAGGACAGTGAAGGTTATTTCATTTTAGTTTTTCACTAAATGATGCTTTAATACAGATAATTAATTAATCAGCATATTTTCTACACTAAGAAAGAATTTAAACAAAACTAATTGTTAGAATAATTTACATCTAAGTTGAACTGCGTGTTATACTCCATCCAAACGTGCTTCAGGAATTGAATGCAGAACCAAACCTGGTGAATACCGACACCACATCAGATCACTTGTTTTAATCAGAGGACTCCACTACCAAACCTTAATGTTCTTGTAGAAGAGCTCATGTTGCTGTAAATGACCTTAGAATCAGCCATTGTACTGTTGTGAAGCCATTAGCTGCACTATCATATCTGCTAATGGAGGAGTGCAGCAATCACACCAGGCCATTAACATCTAAAAGAAGCAATACACCACGCCAAAGATGGAAATATAACCCCCCATTTTTTGCTTAGGAGGTCATAGTTGTGCCTGGTGTGTACTCCTTAATCATCCTCTGCCATCTCCTCTATTTCAATCATTTAGCCATTGGTGGTTGAGGGATCCTGTTCCAGTCTGCAGAAATCCAGACTCAAACACACAGCTGAAATGAGGCTAAAATGCCGCTGTGGCTTGGATACCGCTGACTCAGCTTCATCTGAATGGTCGCTCAGAGATGCGGTGTACACCCTGTGTTTTGTGCCTTAACCTTGGCTCACATCCAGCCAGTCCCACCTTTTACCATCCACACAATAAGCCACAAGGGGGGCAAAAAAGTAAATGTTTCAAACCAACAGAACTCACATCTAGTGTTTCAGGAACTTTTGCAAGGCCAGCTGTCACTTAGAGACAACACAAGCTCCGTTATCTCAGTGGGAAAGGAAATGAGCAGCCGTGTGGGCAAGGGGGGGGTAATCTGAAATGTTACTACAAGAAAAAAAAAAAAAAAAAAAAAAAAAAAAAAAAAAAAAAAAAAGGAAAATACATTCAAATACAAGGTCAACTGGAAAGATACCCCCGTTTTATTTATTTGTTGGTGTCCCAAATACTTTTTATCATAAGATTATAGGATTGGAAATGAGATCATTTATCATCCAATCATCGTTGTTATGTTGACTGTTGGTACCAAACTGCATTCGGTGTCTCGCTGTACAAAAAAAAACAATTGCCTAACATTTAGAATAATGATGGTGCAGTATATAGGCTGTAGTTCTGTGCATATTGATGGTTTGTTTCAAACTGCATTTCTAACAACTGGAGCATTGAGCACATTCAACACTGCCAGGAAAGCTTAGTATAGAAATCACAGGGGAAGAGCTGTGGTTATCATTTCCTGTGAACCAGTAAAAGAAATAAATACTAATACCCATTAGTTTTTCTACAATAAAAACAATAACTGACAGTATGGCAGATCACAGCCACTGTCCGCTCCCTTAAATTATAAGCAAATATTGCACTTCTGTCTCAAAGTAAGATTTATCGATATTTGCTGAGTAATAACTGGGAAGTCACAGTTGTGCTTCTTAAATTGGTGTCGCTGCAAACTCCCTTTGAGAATGAGTCAACTTTACTTCTATTGCAATATTTGAGTTCACTCTACACTTTGTGTTGTGATAATACAAGTTTTTCTGTGTGTGTGAAACAGAAGATCTGCTCTGTTTACGGAGGCGGTTCTCATAAGAGGAGCAGTAAGTTCTGTTTAGAACACCAATGCTAAACTCAGGACCTCAGTGACGGATATTCTGCAAATTTTACAATTCTCCTTGGTCCAACACACCTGAATCAAATAGCTGAACTACCTCCTCTGCTGACTTCAGGTTCCCCAGAGTCCTGCAAAGGACCTAACAGTTTGATTCAGGTGTGTTACAGCAGGAGACCGGCCCTCGAGGACTGGATTCTGACCTCCCTGGTTTAGGATATCCATTCCACCGTTTGCAGCAGGAAATACAACTAGCACTTGTAAGTAAGAAATATTTAGAGTGGAAACGCTGCAAAACAACAAGCAATGTTTACAAAGTCGTTTACAGAGGGGCAGAAGCATGTTCATCTAAAAAACAGTTGTTAGATAATAACCCATTTATCTGGTTTATGTATGTAAAGTTAAATACATGGAGTGAAACAAGAAGTGGTTAAAATAAAGTTATTCTTTTAAAAAAAGTTTACCCTCGGCTGGTATTTCTCTTGGATTTAATTAATCCAGTCAGTTTGTATATAAGCTGTTATAATGGGATTTTTCCTTTTAACTTAACTTTGTTTTTCCGGTCTTATACTTATTCTAAGTTGCCTTCTGGATACATGTTTACATTCATACATATATTCCCCCATAGATAGAAGTTTATTATCGGAAAAAAAGAAAATAACATTAGCATTAATGATAAACTCAAAAGAGCTCATATCGGGATTGTAAGTTAAAAAATAATGTGGATCTGTTCATCCCTACACATCACAGGTAACATCAAGGCTAACTGAGATGAACTCAGGTCTCCATCACCGCCAGCCTCTCCTGGTTCAGCAGCTCTGTCTACTTCTCACCTGAGTTTCTTCCCTTTGGAGTATTTTTTGATGCTCTGCCTCCGTTTTAGATCAATCAGTTTCTGGCGGCTCCTTTCCAACAAAACCAGTCAATGTTTGACCTGTGTGCAGAGCCCCAATCGCTGACGGCAAAGTCTGTTTATTAATGTCGTCTGCATTTCTTAAAGGTGCTGAGTAGTGTAAACACACTCGGGATATTTCAAGCAAACATTGCCCAATGACAGCAGCAAACTAACGCCACAAATTCCTCTTTAACATAGACAGTAACAGGTGAAAATCAAATATTCAATAGAAGAAAAAGGCTGTCATCACAAAGAAAGAAAGAAAGAAAAAAAAAGATGTTTTTCATTTTCAAAACTGAAAAAAAAAAAAAAAAAAAAAAATGTTACAACTCGATCACCTACTAAGAACCAGCTTTACAACATTCTACATTTGGAGCATGTTACACAGTCCTGTCAATCTCAGCTTGTTGTTTTACTCTCTGGTTGCTTCACTACCAAGTATTAACATGTTTTATTCTTCGGCTCAAACACGCAAAACCAGTCGCAAACCCGTCTTCGTTCATGTCAGCAGCCGCAAAACATGCCAGAACATAAAAACTTTTTCTTTGCATATTTATCTTTGGTTTTGGAACCAAATAAATGAAAACAGAAAATGAAACCAGATTAGTCACCATATTCAGATTTAGTCGATTAGTTATATGAGGGGTAGGTGTAAAACCTGCATGCAGTGAAATCACCTCTTCTTAGTGATTAGTGGAAGACGCTAACAGAATATATGACTACCATCCTGGTAGGGCTGCAAATAGCGAATATTTTGCTAATTGATTCATCTGTTCATTATTTTTTTAGATTAATCGATTAATATTCGGACGGTAAAAAGTTCCTGAAAGAAGATTAAAGATTAAACCAGGTGAAAGTAAAACTTTTCCACCCGAGAAGTTCTGTATAGAGCAGATTGATGGACAAAAAAGTTTTTTTTAATCTTCAATACAAAGTTATTATAGTTTTTTTTACAATTCTAGTATAAATTCTGCTTTAAGTGGGGTGATCTGTCAGCTAAAGGTATGTTTTAGAGTCTCTATACTCCACTTAACGATTAATTGATTAAGAAATTAGTTGACGATTATTTCAATAATCGATTAATCCCGATTAATCTAATTAATTGTTTAGCCCTACATCCTGGATTAAAGAGTGAGGAAAAAAATACGTCGCTCATTTATTGTCCATCTGCTGGAGCAATACCCAATCTGATGTCTGTAGTAAACTACTCATTTTACTCCAGACGTCTGCACTTCTGAAGTTTGCCCTGGATAAAGCCCTCACTGGATCTAATCCTGCAGAGCAAATCAGAAAACAGGAAGAAATACATGGTGTCCATGTCATTTTACATA
>JAUZNJ010049877.1:0-30848 GCA_034780135.1 Jordanella pulchra
GTATGCAACGCAATTTCGTTCTGTATGCACTCTGTGCATACAAAATGACAAATAAAAAGTCTAAGTCTAAGTCTAAAACAATATCTTGATATATTTCAAAGAGAATCATGCCAAATTCTGCCGAAATATTGAGGCCTCCTGGAAGGGGAGGCTCAGATTATTGGGGGGAAATCCTACCATCTGTGGTGTGAAACGTGGAGATTGTTTTACAGCTGCTGCCCAGACTGATGATTTTGGCATCAGTTTAACCGATCCCCCCATGTGTGCTTCTGATTTTTGGGGGGCTCGATATTTTAGCTCAATGTTGCTTTTTCTTACTTTATTGACATTTAAAAAAATGTCCTAATGATAACAAATGTTAGACATAAACAGATAGATACATTTACTAAATATTCAAAGAAACACAATAAGTAGAACATTGAGAGAGCAGCAAACCTGCTAGGGAGGATATTGATATCAGAAATCGGTCAGATATCAGCCAAAAGCTAATATCTGCATCTGATACAAGACTACAGATACAAACGCTCCACTTCAGTTTAAAATGTATGGAACTCAGGAATTACTAATAAATGGATCAGTGGTTCTCATACTTGTTGATATCTGTTGTTCTGTTTGAGTCTTTTCAGTTGATCAAGTTTTTTCTAATACGCTGTTTTACATCATAAGTAATAAAAGTCTCTTAGTCTTGCTGATGTGATATCGGATCAATATCGGTATCTGTCAACACTTAAAGCTGCGATATCTGTATCATATTGAAATTTAAAAAGTTGCATCAGTGCCTCCTTAATGCATGCACGCATCGACCGACGCTCAATAAGAAAATAACGTTATTATCGGCCCAACTTATGGGCCAGCTGAACATGCAGAACACTGGAAGCCCTCTGATCCTACATCACAGAAATCCAACATGTTGGATGATCTGGCCCAGATATCCTAGCATGTCTTATGGTCCCCAAAGACAACCGAGCAGAAACATAAACACAACATCCTAGACTCTTACTTCATCTTTATTGTGAGCATTTCTGCTCTGTTTGGATCTGCACCTTAGTTAGCCTTAGTTACTGACTCAGCACAAACTTAGGAACATCCAGAAATATAACCGGATCTAAGCTTGTTTATTTCCACTGTTAATTGAAACAGAGTGTATTCACGGTTTTAAGACCAAATGAAGGACAACCAGCCTACAAATCCTGGCATAGCAAGTTCTCTCCATTCATTTATCCAGCTCCTTTTCTCTTCTCCATTGCGTCGCCTGCCAGGTTCGTTTACTCCAAACTTGGGTTGGATTTGGGAAATCAGTCGTTCTGTGCTGTTCTACTCTTTGTCTTTTAGCTTGTGACTAAAACTGCTCTATCCTTGATTTTTAAGCCTCATGTGTGGATCTTGAAAGCTCTGAAAATCACCCACTAATTTTAAAACCTTGCTGTATGAAGCAGCCTTTGAATGGCGATACAAGCAGTATTTTTCTGGATATGTTTTTCTTTTAATGAACTTATCTTTAAAAGGCACCTCTTAAACAAAACCATGTCCCAAATATCCTGCAGCAACATTATTTAACAAACTGCTACAGATAAAGATGAAAAATGTCTGAAATAAGTATAATAAAGCAATGTACTGTAGATAACCCTGATATAAACTGCACGGTTTCAATCTCGCACCTCTTTCAGAACTCTGAGTCTACAAACATGGCCGTCCGCCTGCTAACGTGTGGAAGAAGGCGCTTCGGTTAGAGGAGACAAGAGTAAAAACAGGAAGATCTAAAAGTGGAAATTAAGTGTGAACAGACTCCGCATCACCCCAAACGAATCCGTCGCTGCCGGACAGCAAACTAGAACAACTATGCTGAGATGCCACAAACTATGGAATAAGACTGTTTCCACAGCAGAAATGAAACGGTTTCAGTCTGTGACTTTGGCTCTAATCTACAGATCTGCTGATCAGATATCAGATTCTGGATCGGGTGATGTGTGAATAGAGGCCCGACCCAAAGGGGCGATGTATGGAGTCCATCTTGAACAGATAAAAGGCTCTGTTTTCACCCCTCCGTTCTTTTTATCTGTGACGTTTCTCAGTCATTTAGGTCACGGTCGAGTTTGGAAAGTTCAGTTTAGGCAACTGGGTCAGACATAACTTGTCACCCACATACAAAGCACTGTTAGGAACCGACCCAAAAAGATTCAGCTCCCACCTACCTTCACTAGACTCACACTTTAAAGAGGCGTGTGACTGAAAACACGCTGACGTGGGAGTGAACGACCCATCAGAGGCCCCCTAACGACCATCAACACCCCCCAGGTGACCTATACTGGCCATCATGAGGGATAAGAGTCACCTTTTGGTTTTTTTCTTCCCCTCAACTAATCTTTTTGGCAGCAACACTATATTTATCCCTGTTTTCTCCAGCATCAGCTAGAACAGAAGAAGCCTCTTGGATGAGAGGTGAAACGTCTTCTAGAAAACTTCACGTCCAGCTGCATAAACTGAACTTTCCAACCACAAGGAAGGCTGTTGATTTTGTTATCATTATCTTATGGTTTTATGAAACAACACATAATCCAGTAAGTTTAGCTTTAAACTAAGCTAACTGACTACCTATATAATAAGATGAGAACAGGAGCTAACGTTAGCTGTGGAGCTAAATCAGTAACTGATCCTGAAGGAGCCTTCATCTATGACGGACGAACAGTGCCAGGTTGTAGAGGATTCCTGCTGTGGCACTGAAATCATCTCTCAATGAAAAAATGCTAAGGCTGAACATCACGCTATCATCAAAAGTTTTTACTTTTTTAGTGGGATTTTGAAGTTTCAGTGTTTGATTTTTCAAAAAGCCAAATCTCACATTTAATGTCAATGCAAGCTGTCACTTCAGCTCCATAAATTCACAGAAGTTTCTTTTCTTTTGTGCAAAAACAAAACAGTTTTTACCCATTTATGCTTAAATAAGACTTTTCTAAATGCCTGTAAGTCTTCAGGTATCAAAGCTCCTGTCTTTACTGAGCCTTAAAATAAGCACCAATAACCATTAACATTATATATTAAGCGACGGGTCAATGACATTTGGAAATCTTTAAATGCAGAACCATCGCCGATCATGTCAAGTCTGCTTCTGATTGGTCGGTCAGCCGATCAGGATGACTCCTCAGGATGACCCGCAGAGACGAGTCGACGGTGAGAGAGCGTAATGATTCAATAAGATGGACCCTCAGGCCACATTAGGAAGCTTCGTACATCTGAGTCAGTTAGAGGAACGACCATCCTGTCAGATTCTGTAGCACCAAATGTTTCTGTTTGCATTGTGCAAACGCTGCTGTCTGTCAGATTCACTGTCGAGTTCAAAACAGTAGAAATGAGTGACCAGTCTGGCACAAAGCCGCCTTTACATGTCTGCTAACCAATACGTCTTTAAAAAATCTGATCTTGGATAAACTGCAGTAATTTCTAAACATTCAATTTCTTATTGATCTAACTGCCCCCGTATCCAAGTAGTTTATAGGGATCCATTAGTTAAGCTTCTCTTCTTATCTTATGCTGTTCTGTTTTTTCATCAAATAAATATCATACTATCTTTTTTTAAATAAATTATGCATTTAATTCTTTGTTTCAGTAATTTTCAAACCTTGCAGCTGGAGTGTAATTATAACTGAGTGATCTGAAAGAAGAAAAGAAATCCTTAGAAATATAATAAACAAAATAAATGGTCACTTAATGGATAAGAAAAATATTTATTTTCACCCTGATTTCAGGGTAAGAGACTCACTTTTTTTAAGTACATTTTGAGACGGTTTATAATCTGAAAATCATTTTACCGAACCATCAGTGTGACTTCAGTCTACAGATACAAACAAAGTTGTTTCCCTTTCCCCCCAATTATCCTGGCAGGCATCCAACAGTCGGACCATTATTAAAATAAATCACTCAGGTTAATAAGCGATTACACATTCTCCGTCAGATTAAGGAAGGCTGCAGGGACCTGCTCCCAGGATGGGATTTAGCTCTGTTCTCTCTTCCCATGTGTGGTCCTAAACGCCTGGTTGTTTCTGAGAGATGTGAAGAGAAAGTGGAAGAAAATAGTCTTGGACCAAGACTTTGCTGTTTTGGTGAGGATAGTAGATGATAAGTAAACGGATTGAGATTGAGAACCTTAGAAAATGAACTATTTTTGTAGTGAAAACGTTGTTTTTCCCGTTTTAGATGAGAAATAAACATTATTTCTGCTGATCTACGTACTGATGAGCACTAAGATCTAAAAAGAGAAGAAGAGAAGAAGAGCATGTTGCCTTGTGACTGAGATGCAGGGCGACAGTTGACCTATAAGGGGGCTGACTCACCCCCGCGTTCACTTCACCACTAATATATTCACTTAGTAACGCTCAGGGGGCGTGTGCTGCTGCTCTGCAAAAACGCTGAAAACATTGCTCTCGTGCCAACAAAACAAATGTGATAAAGTGATCTTACAGAACAGCTAAATTAATCAAGTGATCAAATAAAAGTTAGAGAACAAAATAAAATGACATTAGTGTATAGATATACAATAAAACCAGCTGACAGGATTAATAAAGAGGAACTGCTTTTCCGTTAACATGCAGAAGGAGCCAGATGTCGGTGGAGGCACGGAACGTGGTCGCACAAAGCTAACTGAAACACACAGAAACTCATCCAGAGAGAAACAAGGCCTGAAGAGTGTGAGAAGAAAGAGGAAGAGGCGAGCTGAGACATAAAAAGCTCCACGGACGGAGGCCTGAGTCTTATCAGCGGAAGATTGCTGATAGAGATATGAGCCAGCAGACAAGGCGCTGTGTTTAGCCTGCTTGATATTTCCTGTCATCATCATTAAGTCAGCTCCTTCGACGGCCGCTGCGGAACAGAGCCGCCATTGGAGAGACACCCAGAAAAGGGGGAAGATAAAGACGGACAGGACTGTTGGTCAAGAACGCAGAGATCGCCGTGTCGCCCTAATGAAGCAGTGCCGTCACGGCTGCTGCAGCAACCGATCTTCATTAGGAGGCTTTCCACGGATGTTTGAAATTCTTCTTGCAATGTAATGAAAAAAATCTGTGGCTCTCTGCGGGCCGAGCAGCTAGAAAACGAAATGTAATGAGGCTGGGAAGCTTGTTGAAGATGGGAGGGGGGGGATGGAGCGTTGTGTGCTGAGTAGCTGACAGTAACGGTCTGTGACACATCCCCGCCGCAGGAGTCGTGGGCGCTAGTGTATTGTGACAGAGTGCGACCTTTAAAGGCCAGAGATTGATGCACAGCAGCTCCTAAACCCAGAGACTCTTTCAGTCCACCCCCTCCCCTCCCGTCTGCAGCCAGTCGACTAAAAAATAAAAGCCTTCTTGACCTCAAACAGACAAAGAGTCATACGGAGCCTGGGCACCGCCAACACGGTTCATTGTTTCACAACAACTCTGTTAATAAGCTTTACGTGCTGCTAACTTCTGTTACCTCAAACAATGTGATCAATTACTAAAATCTGCCAGCTGTCAATTAATATCAAGCTCCCAACTAAATGTACACTGATAATGTGCTTTGAAAAGGAAGTCCACTACTGCCACCTGCTGGTTATATTTACCAACATCAAGTTCTGTTTTCTGCAAATCAAGCTGCACAAAATTATATATAAATAGTTCTTATCTGTTCTATTTGCCCTACATATGTTTATTAATTCAAATTGAAATTAGTTTCAACAGTTAAGGACAAAGGTTTCCAAATATTTTCAGCCTGTGACCAAAATATAACAACCACCTAAAAACAACCTTTCAAAAATACTGCATTTCTTTATACACAAAGTTTTAACATTCGATTTTAAATGTTTTTACATCACATTAAATTATCTAATAATTTCAAATATTCTTTTAATTATTAAATGGTAATAGCTTCAAGTTCAGCTTCTCCAGGCCAGTAGGTGGCGCTCATCCAGTGTCATTCTGCACTATTTACCAGCTAATAGCAATGGTTAGCATTAGCAAAGATTTATTTTTACCCATTTGAAAGCGCCAACCTCTGTGTGGCTTCTGAGCTCCTTTATTTCCCGACGTCGACACCAAGGCTCTAAGGCTCGGCCGATGTTCGCCCTCATTTTGCTTCTTTTCGATTTGCTTTTGTTAGCTTGAATCTGAGTGATTAGCTAGTAGCTCTATCAATGAGCATCTGGTGACATCTGAGCTTCGTTTCACGTGAATTCAACCTACTATTCCCATTGCTGTAGAAAAGCTTTCGTGTCGACGTTGGTATTATAAGTAGAATTAAATGTATGGTTTTTTTGGAGCCATCAAACTGCATTAAATTATTATTTATACGTTTTGTTTCTTGTATGTTTTATATTTGAAAAATAATCGTTTTGATTAAAAGGTGGAAGCTTTGACCTTCGATTGGACATTTAATGGTGCATTTCACATTTATTTGCTATGTTTAATATTCAGATCCTGTATAAGATATAGAAGTATTGCATCTATTTCATAGTACATTCTTATGCTATACTTTGGTCCACCATATTCCTCAGGGATCACAGCATTACAGCTAATTTTCCAAGGTTTACTGGTGGCCTTCAGCTAGAGAAGAAAAACAAGAAGGTGCATAAAGATGGAGGAAAAGCATAGAGCCCTTTAAGAGGCTGTTTGAATCCCTTCTGATTTCTCATATCTCATTAAAACACAAACAAACTAATCCATCAGATTAATTCCCACCAGATGTCACCTAATCAGTAGACTGTGTCCTTCTGTGTGTGTTTTTATCTCAGTATTCCCATTCCTATGGTGGTGGAAGCGTCATGCTGTGGGATGCCTTCCTTCCCAGTGGAAGATAAAGCTGGTGGGAGCTGAAAGATGGAGGGAGCTAAATCCAGAACAGCACAGGATGCAAAGCTTGTTAGAGGCTGTAGAAGATCTGAGACTGCAGAGGAGGTTCTCCTTCCAGCAGGAGAACCGCCCTGAACAACCAGCCAGAGGTTGGATTAGATGGTTTGATCAAAGCGGATCTGTTTCACTGAATCCACTAGTTAAATTAAAGACCTAAATCCAAATAAACTCTGGGTCAACAGCGATGTTTCATATCTGCTTCAGTCAGATTAAATGTCTTCCACCCAACATAACAGTTTGATCCAGTTTACAAAGAGGGTTGGGTAAGAAATGTCAATCGGTAGATGTGCAAAGAAGGAAGAGAACCTGGGCTCTGATTAGAAAAAAATTACTACAGAGCATCATTTCCCTTCCACTTCACATTTATTGTAAAGTCCCCGGAAATATATTTCGTTTCCTTTTGGAACTGAACACGTGATGTTAAAAATCATTTTAAAGTACGGAGGCAGCAGGTGAAGGAAGATCAGAAAAGCTGGAACCTCTGGGGTCTCTGGGGGGGGTTTACCTCTCGTAGACGGTCTTGAGTGTGAGTTGATCCGACACTCCCTCAGCCTCCTCCAGGAAGAGGATGATCCATGACGTCCTGTACGGCCACTCCTCCGTCAGGTGGATCCACGACGCCAAGCGGTCCCAGTTGAAGATGATCTGATTGGCCCGCAGCAGACGACCTGTCCACGCCCACACAGAGGATTTAGGCTCCACACTTGCTCCACTGTAACCTGATTATCACTCTCAGCATATCTGACTTGTACAGTAAATGTGATATATTTGCTCTTAGCTGTAATGCTAAAGTCATTTTTGAAGTTATTCTACTTTGAATATTTATAATTCCTTCTCTTGTAGCTCTTGCGTCCAGCTGTAGACGCCATAAAACACAAAGATTAATGCAAAATATATGTAATGTTGGTATATTTATAACAATAATTAGTAACCGGATTTCTTGTGTCAGTTAAGGGGTTATATACAAAAGTAAAAATGAAAAAATTCATGGAAACATTCACTGCTGCATCACATCACCTGGCTAACCATCTAACGCCGCTAACAGGGAAACTACTTCTAGTTCTGGAGGGTTAGGAGGGAAAAAAATGAAATAAATTAAGAAAGCATGAAACATAAAGGTGTAAATGTTTAATGATTTAAGTAAATGTACTATGAAACAAAAAGGAGCAATTAAATAATTAAATAATGATAGTAATTATGTTTTATTAAAGTTATTTACATTTTCTTATTTCACTCTGTACTTATTTGTTTCATATAAATGACTGGAAAAAAATTCTGTTATTTCATAATTTAAAAGGTATATATAATTATTTGATGTCGATTTTAATTATTAAAATATGTACTAAAAATAAACAGAAAATGGTCCATTTAAACATTTAATAGTACCTTTTTTATCATTTCATGGTATATTTATTTATTTATTTCATTTTGTCCCCTCTAACCCTCCGTACAAACCAGCCACACACCAATGCCTAAATGCATCAGGACTCTGCACTAACAGAGAAACAGCTTTCACTTCATGTAAATTTATCCAGGACTCTTTTCAACAATATAAATCACATTTTTTCAGAGTACTTGTTTACACAGTGACGTTTTTTATAAAAAAGATCAACTTTGAGATTCATTGAAAGCTCAACGGTCCCGTCCTCACCCGTGATGGACACGATGTTGAGAAGCCTCCTCATCGTCTGTGGGCTGATGTCGCAGAACCAGTCCTCCGTCACAAGCAGCTTGGTCAGGTCGAACGACATTTGCCTGGTGAGGGTCCTCTGCATCTGCCGACGGCGATACGTGTCCTGGACACGAGAATCAGAACAAAGGAGTTTGATTTAACGTGTGTGGATCCTGGACGCCTCTGACCACTGAGGTACAGTAAGTCTCACGTGTTACAACTGACCCCAGGAGTCTGTTTAAATTTACATCTATAACATCAAACCACAAAGCTCTGCATTATATGGGCTGGAGTGTAAAGGTACGGTAAATCAGGATCCAGTTTTATGTTTCAAATCCAGTTTATTTGCACAGTTATCTGGTTTGAATGCAAGCTTTTGGTGCCTTTGAATTAAATGAATTATCTGACAGTAGAACCACTCATGCAACTGTTACTTATTTTTGATTAAAGAGAGAATAAATCAAATCATTTAAGCATCGTCTCAAAGAAATGCTACAGAAAGTGTGAAAAAACGCCTTTATAAACCTTTTGAACACCCAGGGAAGATGTCAGATAGTATAAATGATGTGTTGGTATTAACTCCATCATTAATTATAACAATTAACTTTATTTAGAACATTTATTTCTAATAAATTAGAATAAAATATTGTTACATGAACTGAGCCATGTTTTTTTTTACCCTACAGTGCATTCTGGGTAAATGATGTATGCTAGGTCCTGTAGCGCTAGCTCGATCCAGCCAGAGCAGCATTTAGTAACGTTAGTAAACCTTTTCAGTTTCAACAGGCGGGCGTCTAGATGGATGATAATGTAGAAATCACAAGAGGTGATGAAGAGGAGGAGCGCCAAAGAGAGGAAGAGGAGGGAGTTGAACAAAGAAGCTGCTGTTTGTGCCGCTGCTGCTAGCAGATGCTAACACAGATGGAGAGCTATGCTACAAAGAGCTCCTGCTTCTAACTGAGGCTGTTAGCGTCAGGATCAAAACATTATCCAATATGTTTGAACGATGAGCTACAACGTCTGAAAGATGCTTCACTTTCACTTCAAACAGTTTTTCATTACTTTCCGACTTGATTTGATCATTTTGTGATCTCCTTTTTAATTCAATTCAACCCAGTTTATTTATGTAGCACCAATTCACAACACGTCACCTCAAGGCTTTTAGAGAGACAGTTCAATCAGATCACACAGTCAGATTAGTTCACAGCTTCCTATCTAAGGAAAACCAGCTGATTGCATCAACTCATTGACTCTGCAGCAATCCCTCACACCAAGCATGCATGTAGCGACAGTGGAGAGGAAAATTCCCCTTAAACAGGATGAAACCAGCAGAGCCAGGCTCAGTGTGATCGGCCATCTGCTGAGGCCGACTGGGGTTCAAGGAGACAGAAGCAGACAGACGTGTCATAAAAAAGTGAGCTCTGTTTTCCATCTGCTCCTTCTAGCAAAGGTAAAATCTGGAACCAAGTACCTGAAACTAGCTTGTTTGTTCCAGGAAGTAGCACATCACTCTACATCATCAGAAAAGTGAATTTCTTTTGTTTAATATGATATGTTTGTAAAACCATAAATATTTGTAAAAAAAACTCCTTTGGTGACTTTTTTTAGAAACATAAAATCCTGCTCTAGTCAGAAGAAACTAAAGTTATGTTTCAGATTGTTTGGAGTTAAAAGCCTGTCTCAGCTGGCCCGTCTGCTGGGTCCGTTTTATAAGTCTGATTTATTTTGAGTTTCCTCTGGTCTGAAAGGGATTGAGAATTACAGAGATGGGGTCCGATGTATACATAGACCCAGCTCATATTTGATTGATACCCCTAAACAGGTCTTCTGACGACTGTTTTAGGCAGAACTGTCAGTTTCTACTGGGTGGTTTCATGGCACAGAGCAGCTTTTAGTTCAAGATGATGAGTAGGGTGAAGGCTGAGGTCACCGATGAGGCCGGCTCTAGTTTATCTACTTTAAAAGCAGCTTGGGATCATTATCCAGCTGGAAAGCCAACCAGTGCCCAAATTTCAACCATCTGACCCAAACATGTTCTCCTCACATAAAAGCAAATTGGGTTCAATGATCAAGAACCACCAGAGCTCAACGCCAAGCAGAGGAAACACCAGCGTCAATATCACAGAGGACGAGGCCTCTGCTGCAAAACTAATGGTTCTAAGCTGCTCAGGTGGACGACTTCAATGTCCTCCTGAGAGACCTTATCCTCCGATGGGGGGGCAATTAGCAAACTAACAGACAGTGCGACAAACATGTCAAGACATACTTTTACTTTTTCCCAGTTCAATCATTATGTTTCTTTAGCATAAGACTATTAACCAGCATGTTTGCAACTTTGCAATATATTACCAATGAATAGCAAACTTTGCAACAAACTGAGTATGATGAGAACAGAACAAAAGACATCAGACCTCGTAAATGTGTGCAGTGGGGGGGCGGGGCTAAACACATCTTATGGTCCAGATGCAGACCTGCTCCATGTTTGGAGAAACTTTACGGCTAAAAAGTTAAACTCACACAAGTAAAGTATATCATTGCATTGGTTCCTCCTCCAAAGATGCAGATTTTACAGAGAAGACATCCTCCAACAAAGAGCCAATGATGGAGGCTACTAGACGACCAGCAGACAAACAAGGCAGGGAGGATGGAGGGGGGGGGGGTTATCAGCTAAAGCACTTAGCCTCCTGCCAGCAGACCTGGTGCCAGTGTTTTGTCACAGGGACCCACTGCTGCTAGGCCTTGTCATTAGGCTGTGGCAACACAGCAGGAAGGATAAACAGCCATTACATCAATTACAGCAGGAACTCTGGCTGCTCACCGGACACCTCGTCCATGTGTGGCCCCCCCAGCGGCCTTATGGCCTGCCAGCACCACCGCTATGCTAACCGCCACCCCCCCTTCAGGCAGGAGGCAGAAAACAGGGAACTGCATCTGTATCTAGGGACCAGAGCCTGAGGAAATAACTACTTCAGAATAAAATATCAAATACATTTGTTGTTTTTATCACTGTTGTACTGATGGTTAACAGTCCTTGCTAAAGATTTCTTTGTATTCTAACCAAACGTTTGGGTCTGAGGCCAAAACGTTCAGGAACATCAGCTCTACAGGTGATAAGGTGCAGTGCATGCTGCATTCAGGTACAGCTGGGAAACTAGAGTTTCTAAATATCAAAACAGTTCAAAGTTTAAACATGTTTTCTTTAAATATTGGCTAAGTCCTACTTAAAACACTGACCCTGTCTGCTCACACTTTATTCACACAAAGCGAGCAAAAGGTCTCTAATCAGATTTGTACACACCTTGACCATTAGACGTCCCTTTATGTCTCCATGTCACACAGAAGCCCAATAAATGACAATAAAGATTCTAACTAAAGAACGTTGATGCTTTAATCAACTTTCCAAGCATTTGCTGACATAGAAGGAGTTTCACGTGTCTAAAACTGAAACAGATTTAAATGACGAAGACCAGAGAGATGGAGACAAAAGAATCATTTCAAGTAATGTTGTGATTTGATCCTTACTGTTGTCGCATTATATGGCAGCAACACTGAAACGAAGTGGTGAAGAGTTTAAATCTGCTACAAGCTAAAATAAACTGTTCAAATAAAATAGATACACTCTAAAATACAACTTTCCCCTAAATCAACTTAAATGGATAAATAAAATAAATGACTTAATAAAACATTTATAAATGAATGTTTTATTATTTTGACAGTTTACTGCAATTTGTTGAAATCCTGCTTTTGTGTCTAAAGCTACCTTTTTTTGCCCCCTCTTCAGGTGAAAGAGGGTTACTGCATTGGACTTTTAGTTTAGACAGGGATGTGATGTAATTAAGGAGAAGTGATGAAGCAGCTCCAGCATCTGCAACCTGAGCAGCAGCGGTTCGCTTAGGGATCAAAAGATCTATTTAAAAGTGGAAATAAAAATAAAACACCCTTTGCTTCAACATAAAAGATGATAAAAACCTGTGAATAATTTAGAACTGAATTTAAATGAGTCTGTTTTATCTGTTCAGTCTAGTATAAATATTTGACATTAGTTTGTTGTTGATCAGTAACATGACCTAAAAGCTATAAAACAAACAAAAACGTAAAAAAAAGAAAATGCAATTAAATTCAGACCAATTCCCCCCGTTGTGTTGCTGTAAACTATCAGTGTTCCTCCGTCAGTCAAAGCAGCGTTTGGGAACCACGGCCTAAACTGGATGCACAGATAATAGCAAGCTGTACTTCTATAGCAGAAGAACGTTACCCTTCGGTTGAGGGCGTTCTTGCTGCCGAGCTTGGCCTGTTCTTGGGACAGGCTGTTCTGAGACACCTTTCTGTCCATGTCTTCATGCCACCCTAAAGGAAGAGCAGTAGAAGAAAACACAAAAACATTTTGCAACTGTCAACGTTAGAATTATGAGCCTATCTTTGACTAATGAATTCATTTCAGTAGTGAGTGATATTCTGATGCATGCCGTAGTGTGGCGCCCACCCTCCGCAGGCATGGCCTCTCCATTGGTGGGCGTGGCCATGCAAAGCTTTTTGGCTCGGCTGAGTCCTCTGCTGTTGAGGAACACCGGCAGGTGGACGATGTTTCTCATGTAGTCGTGGCCGTTGATGTTGGAGTCTCTCAGCACACTGTTCAGGTTTTGGTTGATCGCTTTGATGATGATGTGAGGGTCGCTGGCGAAGATGGAGATGAAAGGACCCTTGGAGAAGAGAACCCTCACCTGTAATAAAAACATCACCGCCTGCAGATTATTACCGTTTTATGGCTCTACATCTCCTACCTAGACTTCTCTTTGTTTCTTTAATGGCTCCACGTCTGTTGGAGTCACATGAAATACTTTGAGGCCAGCAGATTGCTCAACGTAGCAGCAACAACGTTAATGTTAAAAACAAGCTTTAACATCTAATCAGTCAACAACCTAACGGCTCGAGGCAACCGTCAGCGGCAGCCATTAAATTTACTGCCTCCTGTGAGCGCTGCCTGTCCACAGCGCATGAGGCCGGGGATTTCCTTTCTGCTCACTAAAGAACGTTGTTCCACAGTCACAGGACACCAATTTGTTCTCCGTGCATTCATGGTTTGACTGGCGACCTCAGGCTCACCCCGGGGGCTGGTGGACCTCTGCACCTAAAGCCGCGGTTTTCAGCATAAATGGAGGCAGCGTCACATGATGCCTGCAGCTAAGAGGCTCTGCAGAAACATACAGAGCTGAAGGCCGCCTGAAACATTTCAAAACGCAAAGTTCTTAAAGAGATGAGAAGATTACATTAGTGCACCGGAGGGCCGACATCCTGCCAGGGATAACTTCACCAAATAATAACATTTAGCTAAAGGAAATCAGATTACAGTCACCAGGAGGACAAATCTAAACCTGGAGGTGAAACGAGGCAGCTGGAGGTGGCTTCGGCCGCAACAGACCAGGATCAGAACAGGCACTAAGCCATCCTCCATTCGCAGGGAAGGACCAAGTCTGGAACATATTGATTCTAGCTGGTTTATCTCACATCAAAGACGTAGATCTAGAAGATCAAACTACAGGAGATTTACAGGCGGGGACTGACCCTTTTGTTAGGTTTTTAAGAACAAAAGGTTATCCTTCCACTATACTTTCCATTAATAAGCTCATTTGTTTAGGATATAAACAAATCCCATGATCGTTTGGACCAGCGGTTCATAATGTGGGGGCCACCACTCTGACACCCCCGCCTTAAGGGTTAATATCCTGCTCCAGCACAGCTGAACTACCTCCTCAGTATCCAGTCAACTTGTCCTCAGTCCTCTTGTGTTTTGGACCAAGGAAACATCTAAAATATCAGCCCTGGAGGACTGGAGCTGCCAACCTCTAAAATAAATGATACAATCAAATAATAAAATGTTCAAATAAGTAATTCAAAATAAATCTAAATTAATTCAATTATTAAATTTTATTTTAAAAGCATCACTTTATTTAAAAATGAATAAAATGACTTCACTTAACAAGTATGTATAAATATGGTGAAGTGGGGCCACCAGTGGGTCGTATTATTATTATTTTTAGGGGTCACTGGGCCCAGGGTTTGGAAGCCCTGGTTATTAACTCTACTGGGTTTTATGCAACACAAACATTTTCATTTGCCATAAATCATCAAATAATAAAAACTGTTCAAATGTAATCCTGTGTATTTGATGAGTGTAAAATATGGGGCTCATTTCTAATCGCCTTTGTTAATAGTCAGCTGACAGGAAAAGAGGGGGGGGTCTAACGGAGGCCTGTAGGACCCTCACCGTGTCCAGCATCTGCAGCACTTTGTCCTGTTCACAGGCGTCCAGCCCGTCGATGATGACGGCCATGCGGGTTTGGTTCTGGGTGAAGCCGTCGATCGTTTTGGCCATTTTTGACATCATCTCCACTTCGTGCTTCAGGACCTGGTGAGACACGCGTTTAAAAAGTGCAACAATTCAGAGAAATTGAATTTTCAGAGGTTATCTTCTGGAATAAATTGATTGTATTAGAGAGTAAAACTCGGTAACTTCATAAGCAGAAGGAAAATCCCATAAAAGTCAAAGACAGCAGATCAGAGGATTTATGTTTGATCGAGTGCAATTACTTAATTTGATTACCTTCATAAATCCTTCACTCTTCAGCTTATGCAAGTTGTTGGCGGCGCCGTGCAGGCGCTTCCTCTGGGAGTTCAGGACAGAGTCGGCCACCTGCCACCAGGTGCGGAAGTTGAGCAGCAGGGCCAGGCCCACCACGCTGGCCATCGCTATCAGCACCGCGTTCACTGTCAGGTTCTCAGGGTCCACCTGGGGACGGCATTCATAGCAGCCGCACTGAAACACAGCGTTCCTTCCCCTCAACTCTAAAACAGCAACAATCTCCACAGATGGCTTTATTATTAGGAAACACGGTGGCTTAAAAAAGGATTCATCCCCCGTGAATTTATCCACATGGTGCCAAATTAAACCACAAACATAAAAATATAATAATAATATAACACAAAGCGGTTCACAGCTGTGAAGGTAGAGAAGTTATACATGATTTAAAACATTTTTTTTAACTGATAAATACTGAAAAGTGCGGTGTGCAAAAGTATTCATCCCCTTTTCTGCCTTCAGAAGATTCCTGATGATCTCGGTTGGAACAGAGCAGCTCTGTGACGCTCAGAGGACGGTTTAAAGAGAAAACAGCATCATGAAGTCTGAGCAGGAGAAGTTTAACACAGACTTCAGCTTCCAGCTTCAAGCTTGACCATCTATCAAAGCACCAGGCTGAAAACTGGTTAGCGCATGATGCTAACAGATAGCATCGTTCCTCTGCTCTCTGACAGTTCGCTGTTTCCAACTTAGCAACTTATGAAATATATTTGATGACTTTTTAGACCCTTTTAGCAACTCTTTTTTTTGTTTCTAGAGACTAGAGGCAAACAGTGACTTTTCCTTTGGCGAGTTTAGCGACTTCCTGTGAAAGAAGCAATCAGTCTATGGTTACCGTCTAATGCCTGCTTCCCTCAGCGCTGCCTCACAGGCGGCGGTCTTGTCCTGACAGCACTGTGTGCAGAGCAGAGAGGAGACCTGCTCCTTTTTCCTACAGCTAATGTTGAATAAACACATAAACAAAGCTGCTGATGATTCAGAGCTGGATTACAAAGCAGGGTAAACATATAAAGCAAATAAAGTTTTGAAACTTACAGGAGAACAAGGAGAGCACTGATCAGAGATGCAACCCAGAGGTTCACAGTGACTCTGAATGTCCACAGAAAACACATGTGGTCTTTATGGGAAGGTGGAGAGAAGAAGTTGACTTTTGTTCATTTGGAAGAAGCTGCTTTGGTCAAATGAGATATAAATTGATCTTCTTGTCCGAAATGTTGTGCGTGGACGGAAATGACAGAAGTGCAACGCTTTAAAACAAAACTGATTCATGTGTTAAAACGGCCCAGTCAAAGTCCAGCCCTAAACCCAATCAGAATCTGTGGCAAGATATGAAAACTGCTGCGTGCAAACGTTCTCTGTCTAATCTGACTGAGTTTGAACTGTTTGACCAAGAAGAAATAAGAAAAACCTTCAGACTCTAGATGTGGAAATCTGGTAGAGGCGAACCATAAAAGGTGGTTCCACAAAGTATTAACTCAGGGGGCTGAATACTTTTGTATAACACCGTTTACCTTAAAGATGGCCAACAGGACAACTCCGGTGATCAGACAAACGAGCGTCAGAGAAAACAGGACGAAGGAAGGAAGGCAACACGTTTTCTTCCATTTCTGACCTGAGACGTTAGAATACAGACCATAATATTAGACAGATGGCTGAAAAGCACCGTTTTATAACCTTAACAAACATATAATGTTGATTATTTAAGGTTAAAATCCACAGGAAGGAGGAGGGATATTAGTTGATTTAAAGAACTTATTTCCCCTCTCTTTCGTTACCCTTCAATAAAATCCAGATCAAAGGAAGCTCCTGAGCTTTGTTACCTTTGATCTCATCGTTCATGAAGACCCGGAACAACCTGGTGGCCAGGAAGCCGAACTCCCTCTCACAGGCGTCCGACAGCGTGGCGATCATCTCGGCCAGGGACGTCTCCCCGCCGACGCTGGACAGACGGTTATAGTCGGTGAACAGGAACCTGAGAGGAAGCAGAGAAAAGACGCCATGTTGGATTTTACAGACTTGTGTTACGAAGCGAATGGATTTCATTACAGATTAAACTGTTGGTATCAAAAATCCAGATTTTTATGGAGACAAATTTCTACCTTCTTTTGGGTGTTTGAGTAGAAATCATTTAAGCAGCTGTTGTTTATTTTGTGTCTTTTTTCTGACACATTATTTCAACACGTACTGCTCTGTGTGGAGAGAATTATTGAAGCACAGATGGCACCAAAGCTGGACCGTTGGAACAACCTGGACAAACAGGTCCAGTCTGAACCCAAAAAAAAACAAACCTTGAGCTAAAGGTCTGAAAATATCAGCAGGTTTTGATTTTATGTAAAATAAATCTGTGGTGCAGAAAACCTCACCCAGAAAAAAACAACTTATTAACCTTTTATTTTACAGGAATCTGACTGTAGCTCTTTTGGTTGAGAGGATAAAATCTGAATAATCTTAAACAGACATGTCTTCATGCTCTGACAGGGAATTTGATTTCAGGTTTTCCTGTTGAACCTGCAACCACTTGGCCGAGGCTCAAACCGAAGCCGCGCGTCTCTCAGCGGATCACCTGACAGGCAGGGCTCGAGTCGTCTGCTCGGGAAGCTCCAGCGGGTTGACGAACATCAGTTTGAGCAGCAGCTCCATGTAGCCGATCTGACGGGCCAGGCGGGTGCTGATGACCCACGCCCAGCGCCAGCTTTCCCTCTCACGGCGGCTCCCGAAGTACACCAACACTAAACACCGAAAAACACAAACAAGATCTTCCTAAAGAGACAAACTGGTTCAACTAAACTATTCTTTCTCTTTTGTTCTGCATTAATGTGTTTGAAATACATCAAGATAAAAAAGGGTGACATTAGGAGAGTAAAGAAAAATGCAAAAGCAGAAAAAACAAGTTCATATTCCCTGGGTTATAGCACCCTCTAGTGATCATTGCAGATAACAGCCAGGGGAGTTTTTAAAAGTGATTCTACAGGAAATAAATACGCAAACATTTACACCATTAATTCAATGCATGATACTGGGAACTGAAACTGAGGTGGAAACTCTGACTTTATTGAAAACTGCTGATTTGAGTTTAGCTTTTGTACTGGATAAGTCCAGCAGTACAATTCAAATCAAGTCCTGTTATTTATCTAACTGGATAGAAGTAATAATCTATAAAACAGTGATTTATTTCAACCCCGGACAAAAGTGACTGTGTTCCTGTTTGTATAAGAAGCACAACGTCTTTTACTTTGAAATGGTGAGAGAAAAAAGAAAAAAAGAAAAGTTTAGAAGAAACGTGGAGTTAAAGTAATCAAACATTTAACACAAATGTATTTCTAACAGAGAAGTCCACATTTCTGGACTGGCATTAACATTTATCTCCAAACCACATTCTTAAAAAAAATCCTTAGTTTGTTCAGAAAATTGATGTTTTGTTTTTACAATTCCTCACTTTTTATGTTGACCTTTCATAAATAAAAGAGTAAATGTTGTAGTTTTGATGGGACATGGTCTGTTAATCAGGTCAAATGAATGCAAGCTTGTTTATCTCCTCACCAAAGAAGATGTAGAGCAGGGCCAGGAGGCTGAGGGAGACGGCGATCGCCAGCTTGGGATCAACAGTAAAACCCAGGATGATGGCCACCGAGCCGCAGAGGAGCAGCGCCAGCAGGACCACCAGCCAGGAGAACTGGAACAGAGGCTCGATCTGCTGGCCTGCGAAGGTCTTCATCTCATCTGACGAACACCAAGTCAGGAAAAGTAAAACAAAAAGGCCAATTATTTAACTCAGAAAACAAAGGAGACATTTTATCTCTGGAGGATTTCTTGATGTTTCTCACCCTCAAGCTTTTTGAGGAGGAAAGACTTTCCGCTGCCCCACTGAGCGTACAGGCCGACACAGATGGGCGGCTGCATGGTGGGCTCGCTGAGGATGTCAGCTAGAGCGCTGCTGTACAGGTCGTAACCCAGCATGTCTCCATCTGATTCGGTCGGGGAGAGGTGCTCTGAGAACGAGAGGAAAGGTGTTTCCCAGCAGCTAGAAGGATTTAAAAACATCTTTAGTGAGGAAATGAGGAGACGGTTCCTACTGGCTCCAAATATCTGTGTCAGGATGCTTTTCTGGTGGGTGCAGTCGATGTTGTACGGCGTCTCTCCGGCTTTGTTGGGGCGGTACAGGAGGCGGCCATCTTTCGGGTTCCTAAGCAGCAGCTCGGCCAGCTTTCGGCTCCGTCCACGGATGGCGATGTGGAGGGCGGTGTCTCCTTTCTAGATAAAAACACGCTTACTGCAGGAAAGCCGCACTGAACAGACACAATGTAATGATCCCTTAGTGTTTGCTAAACGCTACCCTGTCCACTTCAGACACTTTGGCTCCTTTATCCAGCAGCAGCTCCACTATCTCTATGTTCCTCATTTTTGTGGCTTTAATAAGCGGCGTCTCTCCTTCCTAAAAGACAAAACAGAATATTTATATTTCATAGAACAGTTTTAAGTTTTCTACTTCCGCAGTAACAACAGGATTTCTTCATATCATGTCGAAGGTTTTTGGAGGAAATATTTCTGATTTTATTGCAGAGAGATCACTGGAGTCACATTTAGTATAAAAGGAGCCTTAACTGGAAAAAGAAATGATAAGCTATTCTTTTTTAAGAGAATTATCAGCATATAACAATTATGATTTTACACAAGGATGTTCTTTCAACAAAAAACCAACAGGAGTTTTATAGGAAATGGTAAAAACTTTAGGAACAAAAGAAGAAGGAGAAACAATGACTTCTGGATTAAAGGAGTTAATTTCCGTTGTTCTCCATGTTTACCTTGGTGCAGCTTTCTGTATCAGGATTACACTGCAGGATGTCCCTCACCATGGCAGCGTTACCTTTCTCCACTGCCCAGTAGAGGGCAGTCTTTCCATCCTGGAGAGAAAACAAACAAAACATTTTTATATTAATTAATTAACTGTGATAAATATACAGATAATAAAACATTACATGCAAAGGACTTCACTGCGTGTTGTTTTATCTTTTTGTATTGGGGGGTAAAGTATGTTATTTGTGTAACTTTACTCCAGTGAACAGAACACAGGAAGGAAGGGCAGCAGGGAAGGGGCCCCTACCTGGCCCCTGACGTCAACATCGGCATATTTGTTCAGCAGAGCTCGAACTATCTCCACATGGCCTCCTCTCACCGCTCCGATCAGCACCGTCTCTCCGCTCTGGAAGCAGTAGGAGAGAGACAGAGCAGAGCCATCATTGATGGTCCCTTCAGCCCGAGGCCCCGCCCCCCAGAGAGAAGCATCCGCAGCGTCTCACTCGGTCCGGGATGTTGACGTAGGTGCCGGCATCCAGCAAGTCCTGCACGATCTCCGTGTGGCCCTCCTTGGCGGCGATGGCGAGCGCGGTGTTGCCGTCCTTGTCGGTCATGTTCACGTTCGGGTTCCTCTTCAGCAGCTCTTTGACGACCTCCGTGTGGCCTCCTTTCACCGCCACGATCAGAGCCGTCATGGAGTTCTGGAGGGAAAGAGGGATTCGTAAAGTCTGTAAAGATTGCAGACCTTTCAAAGACTCGTCTTAGAAAGGTTCCCAGCTCTTCCTGATCGTTTTAAAACAGTAAAAGATAACTTGGATGTCAGCAGATTTAACCTCTGACCTCTGACCACAGCAGCAAGGAAAGCTGACATTACATCAAAGGAAAGATTATCTCGTAATGGTCACAGACGCCTTTATTTTGGTTTGGTGAACCTTAACTAACTGAATAACTTAAATTTAAAAGGTTCAAACAATCAAAGAACCTTTTCCTGATTTTACCTGCGTCACAAATTAGAGGTGGAAAGGATGAATGTTTTGGTTTGTAAGAGCAGCACCTGATAATAATAAATACTACTGATAAAAAACGTTTGCATAGTTTAATTGAATATTATATAAACTTTAAACAAAACACTGTGATTCAACATTACCCACAGTGGAAAATAAAATCCCCAAAAATGGGCTTTAAATGCCCTGAAGTTCATGAAGCCGCAGAAGCTCATTAGAAATGCAGTTTCTGGGTCTTTGGGAGAGAAACCGAACATTTGATGCAGGCTGGGAAAGAAAAAGCTTTAATTCTTAGTCCAACTTTAGATGTTTTTCTAAATTCGATGGATCCTTATAGGAAGTCTATTATATCTGAGGTTCAGACCAGCTGAGATAAAAAGAGCTAAGATCATAATTATTAATAACAAACCTTTAACATAATCATTATTATTATCATTATTTTCATTATGATTCTCACTATTAACAGCTTTATTATTATCAAAATACAACCATCAATATCATAACTACTTTTATTATAAATACGATTATTTTATTATCATAAGGGTTCTTATTAATATCAATGTTATTACAACAAACTCTCAATAAACTAAATAATACGATTCACCAATTCTCCTTTCAGACTTTATGTTTCTTTTTCTTTATTCATTTTCTCAATGATCAGATTATAATTTATTTTTCTGAATCCATAAAACCTACTTTTATGTTACTGTTCATAGTTATGTATACTTTATCCTCTCCAACTGTATCATATTGATACTTTTCTGGTTTTCTGTAATAAGAACTTTATCATTTTACAGCCTCCATTTCAACCTCATTTTATGGATTTACTGTTTAATAACGAGTTTCAATCTCTCTGCACAGTAATAATTCAGGTACTGGCTGATAAACATGTTTTCATTTAAAGCAATTTAATTGTGATTTTAAATCTTGGACATTGAATTAAAACTGATTTTTGACATTTGAATGGATACAAGGCTGAAAAATAAATCATAATATAAGCCTTTCATTTCAGTCCATATCAATAATCTTTATTTACTTATTTACCTATTTCAATTCAAGACCAGAGAAATAAAGCCTGAATTTAAATTGTTACCCTAATCTATTTACACGTGACCTTTAACCTTTAAACAAAGGTCAGCTTCAGTACCATATTTATATAGTGATTTATCCTGATATTGATTCATTGCCCAATGCTAACATTCCTTTGGTTCTATGTTTTTTAACATTTTAAACATCTGCTAACAGAAAAAGGTCCACCTGTTGCATCATATTTATACTTTAAAGAAACAGGAAGTCACTGATTACTCATTAAAGGTTATGTTATTACAACTAAAGTAGAAAAAATGAGTGAAACTTATTTTATAGGATATTTTGGGGCTTTCCCTTTAACTTTGACACTGATTTGTTAAAAACAAGATGGCGGCTTTAGGTTCACTGAATCCAAACCACTTACTGCTCCTTCCTGATCCACATCAGCTCCATTCGCCAAAAGGTGCATCACGCTGTCATAGTGGTTCTTCCTGGCAGCCCAGATCAGAGGGGTGGTACCGTACTGCAAAGAAAATCACTTTATTGCAGCAAGACTGTCAAAAACACTTATCGCTTAGAAAAAATAACAGAAGAGAGCGAAGAAACATAAAAGATAAGAGAGTCCAACTAAAACGGTTATGCTGAAACCTAAACATCTGTGCAGGAGGAGGCACCTTGTCTGAGCAGTTGACTTTGGCTCCATGCTGCAGCAGAAGATGGACGATCTCGGCGTGGCCGCGGCCGGCCGCCCAGATGATGGGGTAGACGCTGTACTGTTGGACCACAGGACAGAGAGGAGGTCAGTCTGCTGGAAACTAACAATCCTGAAGCAGCAGGTGTGGGGGGGGGCAGGCTGCAGTGCTGACGACTAACAAACTACTTTCAATTAGTGCTTAAAAACCTCACTATAAAAAAGTGAAGCTTGTTGTTGTGACTTAAAGGAAACCTTGAAGGTATATGAATGTTTTAAACCTCTGAACAATAAGATCCCAGTTCTGTGATCATCGGGGTTCAGTACCTGTCCGGTGATGTTCGGATTGGCTCCTTTTTCCAGAAGCAGCCGGGCCACCTCTGTCCGGCCTTTATAGGCGGCCCACATGAGCGCAGTCCACCCTCCCTGAGCAGAAAGACCGACAGCAAACACAGGAATTAATTAATTAAGAATGAAAGCTTCTTCATGACGTATAAAGAGCAACGGCAAGAGTCTAAACATCCCATTTCTGTCTGTCCAGGTTGGAGCAAATCTGGGCAGATCTGTAGCAGGAAAATGTGCTATTTCTAGAAGGAGTGACACACTTTCCAGTGAGTGATCTGCACAAACACAATGTGGTTTATTTTAATCCAACTGCCATCAGCGGCTGTGACTTTTCCTGGACGGCTCCAGCACATCCTGACCTGCACATGAGTCACCTGCCATCCTGTTCAAATTCACACCCTCTGAAAACTCTTTCTTCCTTTATTTAAACCATTAAATAAATAAAAAAAAAAACTCAGCAGCTTTTAAAACTGGATTATTTTCCAATATAACCCCAAACAAGAGAATTTAAAGCATTTCTGGTCCAGTTCAGGAAGCATCGAGTTTCTGGGGTTCTCAGGAACAAATATTATAACCAAATAATGCCAAGACAACCAGACTGAACTGGATTGATTTTCTATTAGAGAGGAGCCAGCACACAGAAAATAATTGGATTTCATCTCCATTTTAGAGCCACTGGATTATGTAGTTTAGCTGTAACAGAGGCGCCATGTCGACTAGAAAAAGGAAAAATATGAGCAACATTAGAAAAATGTGAGCTTGTCAGAGTTTAGGTTTATTTTAATCAACACATAATATCCACATATATATTCTTTAATACTAAAGCAGAGATTTTAAATACCTACACGGTCATATGCTCATATATGATCCGATTCTTACATCACACCAGAGGTTTTATTGCTTCAAAGCTTTATGCCTTTCAGAAGTTTTTTTTTTAATTATTCTTATTTAAAGTTTCTTAATCCAGAAATTGGAAATTCTAACATTAAAAATAATTTTTACTTTTTTAAAAGACTAATAATGTGTTAGTCTGTGGATGAGTCTTCCTTTTCAAACGGAGGATTTCATGTTTCAAGCCTTAAAGACAAAAATAACATCAGTCTGCTTATGATTGGCTAATTAAGAGTGAAGGACAAGCCTGATCAACTTGATGGGATATAAGAGTAATAAATGTTCATGTTCGCTAATTTCATCGACTTTTCATGGCCTGGAATCACTTAAAAAAAGGTTTTTAATCTTAAAGGGACTCTTCCTGGTAAAATAAAGTTAAACAATGTGAAGTTGCATCAGATGTTGGCCTTTTTCAAAAAGCTTAACCAGAAGTAACTTTCCTAAAGACGATCATCCTGTTTGCATGCAGTTAATAATTGAAGGTGACATCTCCTCCCAGCCAGTAGGTGGCGCCTACTTTCATCCTGTACTGCGTGCCTGCGGTTCTCACTTTATGTTTATATTTTCTGAACCCATCAAAATGCATAAAACAATCATTTCTATTGTACTTTTTTAAGTAAAATGAACACTTATTCTGCACCACTCATGACATTCTGTAGATGATTATTATTGAACAATTCATCGTTTTGATAAAGAGGTTGTAGCTATGACCATTGCTAGAACAATTGTATGAATCAAAATGAAGTAGAAACTGTAATTAAAGCGTTTTATCAGTAATCAGTTTCTTGGTCATTAAACTTCTATTTTTAACTATCAAGTGCTTTTTTTAGTGACGTTAGCATCTTTGGTTTGTTTTTCTCACCGGGTGCTTCCAACCTTAATCCACCCGTATGAAACCACGCAGACTTCTGTGGTTCTGGCTCTGATCTATCCTGCAGAACCAGAACCAAACATTGAGAAGCAGTTTTTAGTTCTTATGTAAAAGAGCTGAAACTAATTTGTTTTAAATTCAGATTAAAAACATAATTTTTTTAAAACTGCTTTTGATTGAGCGAAACATGATTAATATAAGTTTGTTATCCAACTTTCTCTCAATTTATTATTATTTATTATCTAGTTAGTAATTTTTTCCTGTATGTTTTCTATTATTTATACATATAAACTATGATATAGAAACATTTTAGTTTGATTAGTAATTATATCATTTTATTTTATCTGTTTTTAGGTTTATTAACCTCCAGGAAGTATTTTTTTCTGATGGATGCTATAAAATCATAGAATAAGAAACTATTTACTCACATTGATGTAGTTTTGTGTAAATTATTTACCTTCAAGTCTTTTTTTTTTTTAAATCAACCATAGCAGAAGTGAATACGTTTTCTCGTTCGACTGCTCATACCCTCACCATGTCTCTGTGCTCCAGGTTGGCATTGTTCTCCAGGAGTTCCTTCACCACCTCGACGTGTCCCTCCTTAGCGGCGGAGATCAGAGCTGTCCAGCAGTCCTGCACATCAAAACGTTACTCTGAGGATTCCCATAAAACTGTACAAATCCGGCAGAACGCCACGCCGGACTCCTGACCGTCCAACTGCTGAGACCTACCAGCTGATCGTACCAGGTGCTCATGGGAATCTTGTGTCGCATTGATGCTTAACAGAGTCAGACTCTAATGTCAACAGAGCAGTGAGTAGAGGATCTAACCTTTCTCCTCTCTCCTACAGCGAGCGTAAGCCCAGGCTCAAATACACCAGGTGTAATAGCCGGTTACAGGTCAGCAGTTGGTAATGAAAGGTGTGTGAGGATGTGAGTGCGTGTGCTGAAGAGGGAGGGAGAACAAATGAGTGAGTTGGTGTGTGTGTGTAAATGGGCTGACCTCTGAAGAGGCAGGGTGTCGCCTGCAGAACGGATCCTGTCATTTAGCCAAAAGAGTTCACCTATAATGAGGTGTCATTATGGCTCATAATAAGCGAGGACTGGACTCGGACCGGGTGACCTCATCAGCATCAAGCATCAAAGACACAACTAGGTTTTTTTGTTCTAAGTACGGTGATGTGGTCGCTGTGAGAACATTGTTTGTCGTTCCGTCTTACGCCACCATCGGTGGAAACGCTAAAATGTGTTTTCATGCTTACGACGTCGTCCATGTTGACGGTCGCTCCCCTCCGGATCAGCTCTTGTACGATCTCCAGATTTCCCAGCTCCGCCGCCACCATCAGGGGAGTCTGGCCGTTCTGAAACGAGGATGATGGGTTTTAAACGCTTCGAGACTTTTTCTTAGTTAACCTGGGAGAGCTTTCAGAAAATAAACATTGTTCCCCGGTGAAGCATGTTTTCATTTAATGCAGGACTTTTGGTCAGAGGTTCAGGGTTTCCTCCTACAAGAAACCTCGGTCCTTTTCTGGTGTAAGTGGGTCGGGTTTAGCCTCCTCACACACACACCTGTTCAGCTTTGGCCAACAGATCCCTGGGACTGAGATCAGGGCTCTAAAATACTGACAATGAGCTGCTTGGTTCACTGTCTGTTGGACGCCTCATTTGAGCCCAACCTTCACTGCATCCTGGCTGAGATGTTGCCTTCATATCAGGGTCCCCCCCCCCTCCTCAGGCTTAGAGACGTCCATTTCTTTGATTTATGAAAAGGGAACCTGCTTAACAGCACAATGGCGACACCTTTTGGTGGACAGGTAGCACACAGGGAGTCACAGGTCGGCAGGTTTATGTATTTTTTCTCCATCACCTGCTGCCTGTTCTACTTACTGATAATAATAATATGATAATAAAGCTGTTGGATCACATGATACGTCTCAGCCGGAGGAGACCTGGATCTCCACTCAGTGACAGAGCAGAGCGCACCGCCATGAGCGTCAGCCGAGCCGCTGCTACATGAGGCAGGACCTGCTAGCGTGGCTGCTAACACTGAACCAGCAGGTTTAACTGGTTAGAAGACGCTGCATTTAGCAGATGGTTAGCATGTCTTCAAAATATATGAAACTTATTTATATGAAACAATAGAAAACAATATGAAATATTAATTACTTTGATCTAAAAAGGTAAAACCATGCAAATAAATTCAACACTTTATTTAATGGTTTTTTATTATTTAGATGTTGCTCTCTGGCTCATGACGCCTAAACACTCTGAATTTAGTGTTTTTAGACTGAAGGACAGGTCTAAAAAAAAAAACAACAGAGTTTATCTGCAAACTCTTAACATGTTGCTTTTGAAGCAATCGACTCTTCCTTCCTGAGTGGAACATTTCCCCCCAAATCCTGATCATGTCTGTGACACAGAGCTTAACAGCAAATAAGGGCTGGATACCTGCATGATGTTTGAACAGAAGGACCTGGAACCCTAAACAGCAAAACTAAGTGTTGTCTAATAGATCATATCTGAAAGCTTTATTCCAGATTCTGGATGGCATCTGGGAATTAAATCCAAGGATGGTTCAAACTAGGGAATAAAGTTATCGACTAATTAATTCATTTAAAGGCTATTGATCTGATCTAACTGATGAGCAGCCATTTTTGAATGAACCTGAGTTTTCTCTTGTATTTCCACAACACAGAGAACTATTTTCCTTTTACAATATTCTGAATAATTAAAAATAAAACAGTACTACGTCATTATATTAGCAATACGCATATTGAGAAACGGCGCCAGTTTTCATGGCCTCCATCTGCAGGTTTGCTGTAACTGTCTCTTTTAATCTGTGTAGCAGCAAACCCACTGCTGGAGTCAGATGTAATGTTAAAGGAAACAAACCATTTAATGTAAAGAAGAAAGAATAACATCAACAGAAATAAACACCTGAAATATTCCACTGTTTATTCAGTGGGATCTGAACTGTGGTTTTTATCTGAATCATTGAAATAAATGAACTCTGATGATATTCCAATTTAAAGAGGTTTATTTTTACACCAAAGCTTGTGACGCCTTTAGAGACACAAAATAAGCCAGAGTTTGTTAAAAGAGGAAGAAACGTAAACAATCTGAAGTCAGATCATTTAGTGACAGAGAACCGATGGACTTGGTGACAAAATGATGCAACAGACGAACCTGTGAAGGACCCACTCTGAAGCCCACTCTGAAGCATGAAAGTTTAACTGTTGAATGAAACAGAATCAGCTTCATTTCAACCTCTAGTGACTTACATCACTCCTGCAGTCAACATCTCTGAACTTGTCCAGGTGAGCCCTGACAGCAGCCAGGTTCTCCTCCTCCACGTAGCTGAACAGACTCTGGACGGCCAGAGAGGTCATCTTCAGGGAGGCGGTGGTATCCATGGCTGCCTGTTAAACACGTCTGCACCACTGGGAGAAAAACAGGACGTCAGACAGCTGTTCAAACTCTGCTGTAGTAGCTGCAATGTTTCAGTTATATACATGCTTTTATTCCTTAAAATACACATTGTTTTTCTATATTCCAAGTATTTGTTTATCTAGAAATGTTAATTTACTAAAAGTATTTCTTAGATTAATCAGTCAAAGAAAGTAATAGATACATTAATTATTAAAATAAGTGACAGCTGGACGATATTTCAATATCAATAAATATCACGATATGGTTTAATATTAGTGAAATGACTTTTACACACATTTAAATATTCATCAGTCTGCATTGGTGACTGACTGATGTTCCAGGTTTTCATGTCATTTGATCTGTTTTTGGATTTTTATAAACATTGTAAAATATTCCTCATAAGTTTGTATAGACATCTATTGTAGGCTTTCTTTGCTGTCCTTCCAAGGGTTTTATTTTTCCTACATCAATATCGAAATGTTTGGACATATCGTCCAGCCCTAGGTTCTTCCCAAATGAGTAAAAAAAATATGTTGAGGAAACATAACAAAGCTGCTTTAGATTGAATTTGAACTTTCCAAACAAAAACATAAATCAAACTAAAAAAAAAAAGATGCAGAACCTTTTCCTGACAGTTTACTGCCAAGCAAAAGTATTCAAACCCCGTGGATATTTGTATTTGTCGGCTTACAGTAGCTTATTGTGATAAACCAGTAGAAAGCAGAGCGTAGGTACAGTAGCTGTTAGTTGGAAGGAGTTCCTTGCCTGTCCTCCATGCAGGCTCCCTCAGCACCTCCTTCCTCATGTTTCATGTCAGCTGTGTCCTTTACAAACAACAAACAGCACATTTTCTGCTGTTCTTTCAGCTTTCACCATGACTGACAGTCGTCCTGTTGTCAGAACCTCCTGCTTTCCTGAGGATCTCTGCAGCTCGTCCCTCTGGATGCTACACTTTCCTTCCACCCTTGAGCTGCTTTGAGCTATTTTGTCACAGAAGATGCCGAGAGCACAGAATAAAGTTTGTCTTTATTTGATAATATGGGAAAAAGTTTTACTTCTGCAAAACAAAGCATTAAAACCAAGAGATCCTGAATGTCAGACTGGCCTCATTACCAGAGGCTAACAGGGGGTCGTTAGCTGCTCTGCTTTCTTCAGTCGGTTCCGCTCCACTCAAAGGCGGACATGAAGTTTGCTTCTGTGTAACGAAGCCTCTGCAAACCGGGCGACCCACTCAAGGTAGTTAAACAAGTCCCTGAATGCTAAAGAAGTCAACCAACCGATAATATTTGGAGGCAGCAATGACCCTCTGGAGGTGCACTGGACCATAGAGCAGGGCTGCTTTCTGCTGCCACAATCTGGACGCTGTGGACTTTGTGCGTTCAAAAGAAACGGAGCTGTGTGCAAAAACTGCTGAGCAGCTGATCGTTACTGACCGGCTGTGAAAGGGCAGGAAGAAAGAAGCGAGTTTATTACTGAGCAGCTGCCAGGGTAAGAAATCTGTGCACAAAGATCTAAAGTAGCCCCGATTTATAGCAGTTATCAAAATAAACCAAGAGACTGACCAATCAGTGAGCATGGATGCACCGACCAACAGCCTGGACCTTGATGCACTTTATTGAATGAATTATCTGAGGCGACTCCTTTCTGTTAAAGATAAAGCAGAGGCACTCTTTAACTGGTGGGGGGGCATCAGAAACAAACCTATAATAATTAACCTTATCAATGTCTTTAATTGCTGTTGAAATCAGCGTAACTAAACCTTAGTCTGTGCAGTAATGTATACATTTATACACGTTGCCTAAATGCATCTAGTTGGAGCATAAAGACAGTAATCAGAGGCACATGCATTATGCTGTGTAGTAATCAGGTCGTTGTTTTAGTGCAACGGTTTCAGAGGTTAAAGAAGAGACTAAATTAAAAACTGTATTTAAATTATATTTATATCCTGCTCTGTAAGCAAGGACTGAATCATCGGCAGCTTTGTTCATCTGTTTGTTTTACACTGGTTGTGAAAGCGGAGCAGGTCTCTGCTCTGACCGCATGCAGGGCTTTCAGGACGAGGCCGCTGCCTGCGAGACAACGCTGAGGGACGCAGGCAGAGACTGACGGCTTGCAAGAAAAAAAAAAAAAAAAGTCACAAGATTTGGGAATATGTGAGCTGGCATCACTATTTGTTTTTGAAAAACGAGTAAAAGGACTCTATTTTTACCTTCGTGGGTGGGAGGTTGGATTTGGTAAGAATTTGATTCATCAGTTAACTCCGTGAAACAGATCAAGAATGCTGCTGCGATTGGCTAAAAACCCAACATACCCAACATAGCAACAAAGTCGCTAAGTTAGCAACACTAACTCTCTGGTTTTCCTTTACTACACAGAGCAGAGCATTGTAGCTAACAGTTAGCTTCAGGTGCTAAACAGCTTCACAGAAAGAAAGACAGAAGCTAGAGGTGTCAAAATAAAGTTAATTTTAACATTTTAATATGTTAAAATTTATTCTAAACTCTCATCATTATTATTGTTATTAGGCCTGTCGCGATAAACGATAAATCAATTAATCGCACGATAAATAAAAACTATCGACGTCATTTAATTTATCGGCTATATCGTCTCTGCCTGTATTTTTCTCTTT
>JAUZNJ010049888.1:0-15031 GCA_034780135.1 Jordanella pulchra
TAGATATATAGATATATATATACTTGTTCTGAAAGGGTTGGTCTCTTCCTGATTGAACAACACTGAGACATCGTGGAAGAAATCTAGTGACGACAAAATATCAGGGCTGATTACCTTATGCTGCTTAATAAGGTAAAACCATGATCCAACCACCATGTTTTATACACAGGAACGCGGGTTCCTCTCCTCTTTATTTAAAGCCTGGAGGGATATTTGTGGTTTGTATAATCTTAAAAAAAAAACTGTAGAAGGAAAGTCAAGTTTATCTAGTGAGCAGTTGCTTTTTCCATCCTGCTAGCCATAACAGTGCCGTTAGTTATTCTTACAAGGATGAATGCAGGAACATCAAAAACTGAGAAAAGCCTTCTGTTTTAGTTTGAACCCTTTTCCAGTTTTCGTCTTTTATGTCTATTGTCCAATGATTAAGAGAGTCTGTTTCATTACATCCACTGGCAGTTTCAAAAACTCCTAACATTTGGAGAATTTGCTTTTTTTTGTCAACTTAGTGTGTTGCTTTGCTGTATTTTAAAAAGATCATACTCTGACCAATTTTCAAGAGAATCCCGCATATTCCCTCTCATCCTAATATTGTAAAATGTGCAATCTTTATTACTTTGTCTCAACCAGAAAGGACAGGATGGGTTGTCCAAACCGGCCCAGAACAGACCCCTGTCAGGTCTGGTGTTCCCATAAACAGTCAGTAGTGATGGAAACTGGAACCATAACAGTTGATTCAACTTCTTTCCGAGTCACAGGTTGTTCTGTTCTATTTTTAGAAATAAACCCATGATTGGTTTGCTGTCATGTGGAAATCTGGTAAGACCATGGGCTCTGCTTTCTTTTTGTCCTGGAGAATCACAGCTTTTAAACAAATAAATGCCTGCTGAGCACAAACTAAAAGGCTTCAGCTGAAGAACTGCAGCAAATGTGCAGCAAGTTCTCATCATCTGTGGAACAGATCAACACTGTGATTCTTATGGGAAATAATTGGAGATTATGTGTTGCTGAGAAAGGAAATCAGCTGACAGCAATAGCTAAACTTTAAAGCAAATGTCAATCATCTATGTAATTTGCTGCCAGCAAATTACATACATGATAGGCTCTAAACCAAAATGGCAGTAATCAGAAAATCGTGTTTTAAATTCCTTATGTTGTAATGATGCTGCAAAGCTTGGAAGAGGAGACAAAAAATCCATTTAGTGTCATTTCAGTTAATGGATGGATCGTGGTTTACGTACAGTAGCTTTGCTTTAGATGATTCATTCGAATCATCTTTTTCTTTTTACATTCCAATGAATCTGTCTGCTGCCTCTGGCAGCTTTCGGGGAGCATTGAGAGCAGACTTGTCCACAGTGGGACATTGAGGGTCGCTGTCCAGTCAGAAGACTGACTGTGATCATGCCTGATTTAGGGGCTTAGGGTCCCTGAGTGGCGTTCTGCAGGAAACCTTCAGCTTCTCTTGATCTGCTCTCTTACTATTAAGCCAAGACTCTCTTTTTATTACTGGATTTATTTAGCTGGAAGGAGACAGTATTTGAACTGAAGTCAGCTACGGTTTTCAAATCTTTAAAAGTGCTCTTATTTTATTTTGGAAAAAATCTTAATTTCTTATGGGTTTCATAAAAAAAACTTTTTACTCCTAAAAAAAAAGTTTATTATATATTTATCCATTTTTTTTGTTATTGCTTAAAACACCTCAGGATTGTGTTAATAGCGTCACCTGGAACACAAAAATATATATATATAAAAAAAACAGTTAAGCCTAAAATAGGCAGTGAAGACCTATATCTATGTATTTATAGTTGACTAAAACTTATATTCACTGTTTCTCTCAAACTTTGAAGGAGGTGTGGTCTCCACAATCTACTAAAATCAAGACTTTAAGTTGACTACAGTTTTCAATCTGACCTCATGCAGGGTGATTGACACAAGATACCTCATAGATTTACTTGATAATAAACTTAAAAACTATGATCTTGTATTAGCCTATTTGTTTAAGACATTCAAAGCTACTTCACAGAGTTTATTTGAACAGGTACAGGTTACCTTTGCATATTTTTATGAAAACTGATTTTGTTTCAGTGCACCGATTGTAGCTGTGTCAAATAAAAATGATATATATCTACCCTGGTTGTTAAATGCCTGACTTCTTTTTTGACTTCACCCTGCTGTGGTAAAGCTGAGTGCATTTCCCAAACAGCCTGCTGAGGCTCCTCAGGGGGCTGCCTGTCCACCATGGTGTGAAGGATTGGGAGGGGCTTAGTTTGTGCTCTACAATCGGCTCTGATGTTCAGGGTGGAGTTATGCAATAACCTCGCCGAGTGGTCACACAATTGAAGTTCTTGTGCTGAAACAGAAATAAATTGAAAATGATCAGCAGATAAACTTTGCATGAGAAGTTTCAGGGTTAACTGGTCTGAGCTCTCAAACTTTCTTGCATCATTTCTGCTGAACTGACAAGCCGAGTGATTTAAGGTTTCTTCACTTGGATTGGAAAAACTGTCTCATTTTCTAATATGTCTGGCTTTATTCTGTGGCATTAATAACATTTATATTGTTAAATGTTGCCTATCCTAAATTTGTCCTCAATAAGCTATATATTTACTTTATTTACATGCCACATATAAAACCAGAGCGTTCCGTTGCCTCCGTTTTTACAGGCTGGACTCTGCAGCTAACCCTGAGTCAGCTGAGTAAGAGGGTAGCTATTCTGAAGAAGGCACTGGAATTAGTTTCTGGATTTTTGAAATGCTTCCCCTCGTCTTGTTTTAAACAGTTTCACCTCCTTGATGGAGAGCTCTTGTTGAGGATGGGTGCAGAAGAATCTGTTGTCACATTCTTCATAAAATCACATTTTCATACTTTGATGTAACTTTTTTTTTCATTACTGTAATAATAAGGGCTTTTTTGAGTAGCGCAGCATATGTTGTGGGTAAAAAGTATTTATTCTCTTGGCTGAATTTGAAAGTTTGCTCAATTGCAAACAAACATTCTACTTTTATAGTCTTAATCTGTATGTCAGACAAACACAGGGTTTGCACAGGATCTAAGTCCTAAAAAGTCTTGTATTTAAAAATCTCAATTTTTGAGTCTTGCAAAGGTTCAAACATCCCCCATTCTTCATCTTATATAACATTTAAAATCATAAATTTGTACTTCTGGTAATTTATTGCTTATTTATTGATAAATGTTATGGTTTTATTGTGTTTTCTATGGCTTTTGGGGGTATTTTATTGTGACAAAATGACCATGGGATCAATCCTTATCCTGTTTAAACAGAGGTCCCACTGAAAAGAGATCTTTGTGGTTTATTTGGGGATTAAAAATAAAAAAAAACTGTTCTAATGTTTCTTTAACCCTCTGTGGAACAATGTTGAATAATACAGTTCACTGTGGGGGAAAGTACAAATAATATTTGCTGCAGGGGCTGCAGAATCCCACAAAGCATGTCCTCTGCAAATACCCAGGCAGTGTAGGTATTGTCAGAGTGCAGTGAGTGAAATGTGAGACCTACCTGTCCCCCATATCTGAGAAGAACTGCTTCATGTTTCCACATGTAGTAAGTTATGAACAGCAGCATAAAGTCACTCAAATCCATTGAAAACAGTTGAAAATGTATATTTTAATTGCTTTTAAATTTGTAATAAGTTCAGTTGCTAGCTGTTGTTGTTACTGGGGACTGTAGACTATAAACTGAGTTGTTAAATAAAGGTATTTACAATTAGAAACCAAAATCTCTTGGTTTTATTCAGTTTCACGATCATATAGTGTTGCCAAATGGCAACATCAACGAAAAACACCTAAAAACAATTTTTTTTTAGAAATGATTCTTCATGACGTTTACTTGATCTGTTTTATGTCAAAAAATGATCCCAGATATTTTATACTTTATACATTTTATCAAGTGGCATCATTTTGGAAACCATAGAGGGTTAAATAATGGTTAAGCATTGAACTTATCTTTGTTTTTGCATTTTTTACAGAGAACTTAAATCATGAAGTTTTTAAAATCTTGGCTTAACTCACTGGAACCAAATTGGATAATTTTCACAGTTTCACAAATCTTTTATGCAAACTGTTTTTCTGGACTTTCGGTTAGTAATCGGTCTCTCCTTTGTGAGGAAACTCTCCTAGATGAGAAGTGAATGCTTATTGCCACCATAGAGTAAAAACAATCTTTAACATATACTGATTTCTTCTGTGGATTACTGAAATCAGTGATGGATTGTTTAAAAACATCCGATTTTCTTTTACTCAATTTTAGATAGATTTGCTTTGTTTTGCAATTATATTTGTTAAGTTTTTATTTTTAATCAAAAAGCATAAAGAATTTATGAAAGACTGTTGTTTAAAAAGTTGTTGCATGGCAAATATATTTTCTTTAAATGTGTGTATGGGAGGGGAGGAAGGATGTAAGGCATCACAAAGCAACAAACATAGTGAGCTAATCTACTTATTTCAAAACAGGTGAACAACTAAGACAAACAAGTTTAATTTAGTTTTTTGACCAACATAGAAAAACTATTTAGATTAGAAAATGATTCTTTCAGCTTCTATTAGGTTGACATTTTCATAACAGCTCACAAAGACGGTTCCATTATAACAAAACACAAAAACAAACTACATCTCCAAGGGTTCTTGGGAATCTGGTAAAAGGAAGGTAAAATTTCCATTTCATAGAAAGATTGGGATCAGGAGTAGTATAGACGTCAGAGGTCAAAAGACATCAGAAGTCTGTCATATGGCAGGGTAATTGGGAAGCAAAAAGCTGCACCCTTTGGTCCTTCTCAGTAGTTCAAGTTAGGATGAGCCTGAGGCAACCCTGCAGCAGTCAAACAGCGCTCTACCCCAATGTCCCCCTTTTAGACTATATCAGATCTCACTTCTGATCCGTTTTAGGGGATCAATCATGTTTCAGGTGACAGAGCAGACTCTGGAATGTTTCATGATTGGTTAGAAGAAATGAACCACAATGGATGGGTAGCTTAAACCCATCGGCTCTATAAAAGCCAGTTTTGACCCAGTCTTTCATCCTTTTCCATGCAGGTCAGTCTTCACGCTTAAATTAACGCTGAGTTCATGAGTGTAAGAAGTCTTTTTGTAGTGTAAGCTTTTAGTAGTGTCCACAATGGCTGGACATTGAGACGGCGCTGCTGACTGCATCTACGAGGAGGCTCTCTTCTCCTCATATGGGGACTCGTAGACTTCCATGGGTGGGCAGGTGCACACAAGGTTCTGGTCGCCGTAGATGTCGTCAATCCTCGAAATGGTTGGCCAGAATTTGGTCTCAGGTCTTATAAAGGACTGTTGAAAGAAAAGGAAAGCATAAATCTGACTGTATGACGGGATCCAAGTTAAATCCTTGTTTTCTTTTTTCAGTTTGGTCAGAAGAGGCTTGATATGGGTGGAATCACTATCCTCTGAACAACCTAACCTGTCTTTGGCTTCAGTCAATGAGCCATCTGTCTGAGGTAAACTTAGAAGATTTAGGGGTACTCTTCCTTCATTCTTCTATCCACCATGTGCCACACATCAGCACTACTTTCTGAAAAACCCTCCCGCAGTATGACGCTACCACCAGCAAGCTTCATTGTTCTTGTAATGTTTGGTCAGATAGCTCATACCTTGAGTCATCTAAGTCACATATTGCAGCATTTAGACCTAATGGTTTTTGGGTTGTTTTTGAATTAGGTTGCATCCTACAACAATCCCAAACTCCAATTTCCTGAGCACCTAAGAGTAATCCATTCTTGAATAAATGTTTGTAGAAGCAGCCTGTATGCTAAATTGTAAAACTGTGGAAAGCCTGAGTTCTTGGACTTGACTGGGTTAGCAAATAGCTAGCAGCATAGTTTTTTATGGCTGGGAAAGGACTCTGAACTGGATTTGATTTTTAGTTGGATAGTAGGTACTTTAAAATCCTCACGGGACCTTCAGGAGCAAAGGTAAACGGTTGAAAGGACACTGACCGTTGAACATGACCCGTGGGATGAATTTAGTAAGGCACTATTTGTATTGACAAAACAACATTAGCTTGAGTAAAATTAGGAATTTGTTAAGAGATTCAAAACTTTTTTTGTTTGTTTTTATTGGTAATCTGAAAGCCTGAATTGTTCTGTGATGCATATGAACAAATCTGAACCAGCTTTGCATCAATGAAGGATTGTATTTCAAGCTTATTGGGCTAAAAAAACACAACAAACAGAAAGGATGCCCTGAGAGTCAAACGTCTCTGTTTAGGGAGCCGTTAGTTGAAAGACAAGTCAAGTTAATTCATACAGCAAATTTCAGGAAACTTCAAAGTGCTGAAAAAGATGAAAAACGGAAGAAGAAGAAAAGTACATTGCTGTGGCATAGAGGTACCAAGTATAATCGATGATTAAAATAAGTTGGTTCTGTAAAAAAAGATTAATTGATTGTTAAAAAATGAAAGCAAAGTGAGACTAAAAACTTAGCTAATGTTTAGATAAAACAGTCTAAGGGCACTCTTTTAATTTTGATTTAAAGTTATACAAACTTTTTGCGTTTCATATGTTTCACCACTAGATGGAGCTAAAGTCAATGACGTTTTGTTGCAATCAGTTTTAAAATGAAAACAAAGATGAAACTCAGGAAAGTGTATAAAGGTAACAGTGGCACAGATCTCAGAAAAGGTTGTCAGTTTAATACCCAGCTGAGGCTTTATGACAGGCAGGGATCGCCACTTGTCAAATGTCTCTGAAAACACTCACCAGTGGGAATGCGGCGTATTCCCTGGAGTAGGGTCTGTCCCAGTTTGATGAGGAGATACATGCCAGAGAGTGAGGTGCCATCTGAACAGAGAACAGCGTGAAAAACACACAGAGACATTAAGACTGAACTTGCTGCATGTATAATCTGCATTTTATGTCTCTGTTATTTTCTATGTCTCGTGTGTACTTGTTTTCACCACTGTCACACATTCATTTCCACACTTTGGGCCAAAGAGACATTACTAATCTTATCTGTTATGCATTGTTTCTTCCTTACTTAAATCGAGCTAGAATACCTTCAGTGGGTTGATGCGAGAGTCCATCCTTCCCTCTTCAATGTCTGCAATCTCCTGTCGTATAGCAAGCAAGGCATCACAGAACCGGTCCATCTCAGCCTTGTCCTCCGACTCAGTGGGTTCAATCATGAGTGTACCTGCTACCGGCCATGACATGGTCGGTGCATGGAAACCTGCACAACCAAACTTAGGTTCTAATCTTCTGCAAATGAACTTTTTTTAAAAAAGATTAAGAAATGTAATTTATCAAACCATAGTCCTGGAGCCTCTTAGCCAAATCGACAGCTTCAATATTAGCGGTCTTCTTGAATGGCCTCACATCCAGGATAAACTCGTGTGCCACAAAACCTGTCCAGGAGAAAAAACAAACACATTTATCACTTAAAACCCATTTGTCTTAAGGCTGCTTGTTTCCAGGTGAACATGCTTTACCTTTCCTCCCTTTAAAGAGGATTTTATAGTGCCCTTCCAACCTTTTGGCCATGTAGTTGGCATTGAGGATGGCCACCTCTGTAGCGTGAGTCAGTCCCTTTGACCCCATCATCTATTCAGAACAAACACAACAGGCACAGGGTTCAGTTTTTCCAGTTTCCAATCGAAAAGTCTATATTTAAAACTAAAAAAAACAATGCAAACCTCTTTATCAACTCGTATGCCATTTAGCGGACAATCTAAATACTACAGGAGTATTAAGCTTGAAGTTCTTTTAGATAAGCAATTCAGATCAAGTTTATTGCTGTAGAAAGAAGCATATACTGACATAAAGTTCTGGTTCAGTTCAACTTTGTTTTTTCTCCTCTCCAGCTGCATAATAAACACTTAAGGATCAAAAATAGAGTTTAGTGATAGCTGGGTGTAGCTTCTCTGTTTTCTTTCTGTGTTAATTTGCATGGTAAAAGTGTCCTATGTAGATAAATATTTTATCTAAAGTATCAAATAGACAGCTTTTAATGAAAGTGCAGATATGTTTGCATATTATTGTAGAACACAGTTAAAAGCAGGAATCTCAATCTCCCGTCCTAAAGGGCCCATCCACTGGTGTTGTTGTTTATCTCTGCTTTATCCAACCTAAATCAAATATATAAGTGATTTGCTGGACATGTATCCATGCAGACTGGAATTTTATTTAGGTTTTCTTGGACTTGGGGGCATTTTAAAGTTGCAGGATAGAAGTTCTTGAGGAGAAACGTTTGAGATCCCTGCTTTAAAAGGCTTCCTGAATGTCTGGGTAGTTCAGATTCTCTGCTGACCTTAATGTAAGCCCAAGAGATTGGCAGAATGGCGCTGGAGCCCCATGGCGCAGCGCTGATTGTTCCCAATGAGCTGCTGCTGTTGACCGACTGCATGGCGACCACTGGGTGGGTGGGGAGGAAAGGGGCCAGGTGTGCTTTCCTGGTCGTTAAAAACATGAAGTCAGGTTCAGTTTTAAATAGAATGTAAAATAAAATACAAAACAGACACAATTTTGGGGCCTGTATGTAGAGTACTATGTGTCTGACCTTCCCTCCCTGGGATCTTAGACATTCATGAAAAGGTTCAGATGTGACTCACACTCCAATGGGGCCCATGCCAGGTCCTCCTCCACCGTGAGGGATACAGAAGGTTTTGTGCAAGTTCAGGTGAGACACATCAGAGCCGTAATCTCCAGGGCGACACAAACCAACCTGAAGACAACAGTAAGTAGGAACTCTGAAATAAAACTCCGGTCTTAAAACATTAAACTGCTTAGGTGCCAGTTATCAGATAATCCCAGTGACACAACAGCAAAGAACACCAATCAGTTCTCCTATAGAAGGAATTTCATGAACTTCTTCGTCCTCTCTGGGTGTTATAACCAGGTAATCCTGGTCTTCCTTTAGCCTTGTCTGTCCAAACTTCAGTTTAAAACTTTTTCATCATTGCTCTGACTGTAATTACTGGGAAGTTGAAAACGTTAGACATTTTCTTGAAGCAATTTTCAAACAAATCTTTCTTACTTGATTGTTACATTCTCTGGTGATTCCCAGTTTCAGGAATGAATCAAATATTAGTTACATTATATTTAAATGGAATTAACAGAATACCCTTTTTATTGTTTAAAAAGGTAAAACAGTTCCTTTTTAGTAGGACGAACATTGCCTCAAATTCCTGAGAGGTCAGAACGTTCAAAAGATACAGCTAAAAACACTATTTTTTTGTCCCTCAAATAATTATCTGCACAGACTACAGGTTATTTATTGACAGCACCATGACTCCTATCAGTCAGGGTTAGGTTCCCTACAGCTATAACAATGAACTTGTTATCATAACAGAGAAACAATCTACTAACCTGAGCGTTCATGTTGGCCCCGTCCAGATACACCTGTCCGCCGTTTTCATGAATAAGTTCACAAACGTCTCGGATATTCTCCTCAAACACTCCAAATGTGGACGGGTATGTGATCATCATGGCTGCCAGGCTGGCCTTGTGTTTGTCCACCTGGGAGAGACCAAAAAACACAAATGCTGGTGCCATTTTTTTTTTTTTTAAATACTGAGACTCTGTAATGAATATAAATCTATGAAAATCACATTTACTCTTTAATCACCAAACTAGCTGATATAATGATCTGTAGAAGTTGTATCTTAACAATAACAGCTCTGTATTTCATTGGGATGTAAGAGCCTAATAAAAAATACCCTTTAATAGTGAAGTGAAAAGTTAACGATGCACAATTTATAAACCTTTTACAGATAACAAGGTCAATTCGGCCGAGCAAGGAAAACATTAATCAGACGAGACCAAACTTGGCCTATTTACAAAACCCTCTATGTGGGAAAGAGTTAACAGGGCAGCTTAGTCTAAACACACCATTGTGAAACACGTTGGTGGGAGCAACAGTTGACAGAAATAGATGTTTTAAGACATGCAAAGTGAGACATGCCTCAGAGGTTTTGCAGACATGATGCTCTATATTTATTGTGTTGATCCATCACATAAACTGCTAATGAAATAAAAAGTGGTTTTCTGATCTTTATTTGACAAAACACATAAATATTTATTATTTAAAATAAAGAACGTTTAATTTTGGTCGATTTTGGCTACCCCCAGTGGAGAAAAGTTATATTGTTTTGCCTAAAGGAAGACAGTATTTCCCATGAGAACCAACGCATCGTGTGGTAAAATCCTGATCTCCTGGTCGCCTGCAATTGGTCGCAATAGGTAATGGATCTAATTCCCCCCCGCCTCACCCAGCTCGTCAACGACTGATATGCTGATGAGTTTAGAGCCTTGAAACAAATAGATAAAATGTTATGTTTGGTAATTTCACGGTAAATTCCAAGCAGGAAAATGCAACATTTTCTGAATATCAACCCTGCACACTTTGTATCAATATACAGTCTCTTAGGGAAATTTAGTTGAATCGCCTTCCGTCTTTATAAGGAATGGAGGAAGTGACGCATGCAAGTAAATAAAGCAGTCTGCACATTTGCAGTGTTTTTGTGTGGCAAGATTACCTCTACCCTCCTCAAAGTTGCTTAGTGAGAGCAATACAGACCCCTCAGGCCATGACAGAGGTGTCATTCAACTAGTTGTAATTTGACATACAATCACAAAAGTTATGCAAATGTTTTATGAGGGGTTAAAATTCACTTAGTGTTGGTTTAAAAAGTTTAATCACAGCTCTTATTACCCATCTATGGTTGTTTCTCACCAGAGCCTTGAGATGGGCCAAGTCAATGTTGCCGTCTTTGTCGACCTCCACCACCTGAACCTTCATGCCCGCCATCTGAGCGCTGGCTGGGTTGGTGCCATGAGCAGACTTTGGGATGAGACAGACCTGAAGCGACAGGGAGACCAGAAGTACAAAAGTGAACTTACTAAGCTGTAAGGACTGAAGGCCATCATAGGGTTGGTTAATCTACTTATTATTGTATTATTGTATGAATTGAAACACTTTAAATATGTAACAAAATCGAGGCAAAATAATTAACATTTACATTTAGATTTAGATTAGAGTTTTGTTACGACTGTAAAGCTTCAGAAGAGAACCTCTGCAGCTTCTTGTTTTCAGCTGCACAGCATTTACCCCTCGTACTAATGAGTAACCTGTCTGTTGGCCACTAATTGATTTCCTTCCTTATTAGGATGACACTTCTGGCATTTTGCAACTTGGGCACAAAGAAAAGTGGGGCACTTGGACCTGCAGGTCAGCCAAAGTTAATAGATCCCTGACTGGTGGAGTCTTAAAACATCCAAATATGGAATCTTGAAGGTGGACGGCCTGTGGTTGGATCACATCGCTTTCAGCCCCTTTGTTTGCACTGTTGTCAGATTGGACCTTGACTGTTAACAGGGATCAGTCCGCTATCTAAGATGTACTTATGAGGAAGCTGTTGAAAACAAAGGCGAGAGGAGAAAAAAGAAAAAATCCTGGAGTCAGCTGGTCTTTAATCTGAGACCGTGTTTTATCGACGTGCTGCAGCCAATCAGCATGTTGGGATACTGAAGGCAATCATGCCTAAATCATGTTAATCTGTGGTGTCAAAGTGACCTGCTGTAGAAGCTAAACACTAAACACTAACACCAAATCCAAAAAAAATGTCCAATAATAACCCACAGATGTTAGTGAATCTGCATAATCAGAGAAACTAAAGGTGATACCTGATATTTCCTTATAATATATGTAATCATACATTATTGTTTTGTAACATTATTAATATTATTTTCTAAGTTTTAAGTTATTATAGTTTCTATGCGTGTAGCACTTTAGGAATATTTCCGTTTTACTCTTGTAATCTTTGGTTCCTTTAATGACTTTTTTATTTACTTGTAGTAAAATATAATAATAATAAAGCTTTAACTTTTTGTATTTAATCCTTACAGTAAGCCGCAGCCCAGAATGATTCTTCTATCTTTGCAGAGGGACGTCTATCCTTGCTCTGCTATACTTTTACATGCAGCTGCCTTAAAATGTGTTGCCAGTTTTATGTTTAATCGTTTAAATATTAAAAGTGACTGAAAAAAATCTTACAACTCTGTTTCAGCAGCATGAAAGTGGGCCAAATACTTCTCCGTTTATTTTTATTTAAATTGGACTGATTTTTCTTTCCATGAGCACACTTACACTTCTGGAGTGCTCTCCCTTTGAGTTTAGGTAAGCTTTGATAGCAGCTAGGCCAGCGTATTCCCCCTGAGCGCCACTGGAAAACAAGAAAAACACACTATGGTCATGAATCTCACATACTTAAGCCTGTCAAAGTCCAAAGGACAGTCTATCGTACAAAGAGAGCAAAAGACAGAGGATGAAAAAACTTGCTCCATGATAAACCCTCTTGGCCAACACTGCTGATAACAGGAAAGGTGGGTGTGCACTTTTATCAGCGGTCACCTAAAACTGCATGAAGCATGTAGTTCCTGATGTTAGATTGAAGTGAGATTTGATTTATTTAGATTATTTATCTATGTGTGAATAAATAATCTGTAAATAATCTGGGTTAAATTACATTATTCAATATTTAAAATCACCAACCAAACAAACTAGTAAGAACTCTGTTAGAAATTCTGCATGTAATGCAAGCAAGGTAAATTATTCATGATGTGACAGTAAATGTGAGATGTACTGTAACACTACATCCATTCTGGGTTTATAAAAGACTAAAAACTATATTTTTAGCAGATGGATGTGCCCAAAAGATTTTGAGTTGTGCCCTAGAAATTTAGCTAAATCTTCTCTTCCAAACAGCTTCTGCTGACTCTTATTCTCCGATTGAGGTTTAAAGAAACATGACATAGGAGAACCTTAGCAAATAAATGATTTAATATAGAGGGTGTAGAGGAGCTGTAGCATTCCTTAACAGACTAGGACCTGTGCATGGTGGTCATGAGTCTGGTCACACACTACTCTTGAGCGGCATCCTATTTCTGAACCATTTTGTCCAAAATCAGTCTATCTTGAAGCACTGGAGCTGAGGCCATGACTACAGACATGTTATTTCATCATCTCCACTTCCAAATTCTGGAGATTCCAACAAAACCTCCCCTATGTCCTCTGTGAGGTCGAGCATTTGTGCCTCTGAAGGTAGAGCTTTGTCTGAAATTGTGAAGATAAAGGATTGCCACAAGCTGCAGAATCTCTGTTCAATATCTGTCAGTAAGACTATCTCCAATAAACAGCACAGGTTTAATTTCCAAAGAACATCTGGACAACATTGGAATAACACCCAAAATGTAACACTTTAGTTAACCCTTGTATCAACTTTTAATCTCTTTATCTTAAGGACAAAGTTCAATAAAGTCCAACTCCCAGGACCTGAGGAATAATATTCTACATTTACAAAAGATTCTGTGAGAAATATGTTGATTTTTTTTAATTACAATCTGTTCAATTTTTCAGGAGCCCCTGAAAAAAAACTTTATACCTTTACACTCCTTAAATCCTGTATATCCCCTGTTGTTCAAACAAAGTTTAACAGCATATAAGCTGAATAGGTGACTTCTTTCTTTTGTGGAATTTAAGATGAATTCTGGATTGAAATAAAAGCTGGAGATGAAATCTCTTAGGTTTCGACATCATAAAAAACTAGTTGTGTAAAAATTTGCTATATCACCTGTTCGGCTGGAAGGAGATCTTATCGTAACCCGTCACTTCACACAGATCCTTCTCCAGCTGCCTGAACAGTTTCTGGTAGCCCTCAGCTTGATCCAGAGGAACGAAGGGATGGATGTTAGCAAACTCTCGCCAAGTGATGGGCTAAGGGATGAGAATGTAATCAGAGAATTGTCAAAAAACAAATCATTTTAAACTAGCAAATAAAACTAGAAATCAGACTTCATAACAAAGTTTTTATGTTGTTTTATGGAGAGGATGAAGTTCTGCTAAAACCCCACGATCACTAGCACCTCTGGTAAAGATACAAATAAAACCTTAAAATAAGCCGAGTCAAAGTGGTACAGAGTTTAAATGAATTATTATTATGATTCATTTGTAGTTTTATTTATTTTTTTCTTCATTTTTTAACCTTACTGGTTCTATATTCTAATTAAAAATGTATTAATAATAATGTCTTTATAATTTTAATAGCAATTTATAGTATCCAAAAAAGTGTGTTACCCATTTTAAAATAATTCATTTTATATTCTGTGTGACAAAAATAATCTTTCTTTCTAGGATTAATACATCTATATAGTCTTAAAAAAGGTTTAGCTAGATTTTTTTTTTAATTAAACTTCAAAACCTTTAAGAACTGATCAAGGTTTAGAGGAAAGATTAAACTTTCTTTTCCCCTGACACAGAAGTTTGTCTTACCCTCCATCTAAATTGCGCAAATTCTACCTCCTAGCTCCTATTCTTTCACCTTTTACGAACCGAACAGTAAGATCACCATCGTAGGCGGGAAAGGAGCTCTGATGTGCTGTACCTTCAGCCTTACGGATGTCATTTTGGGACAGAAACACACATTGGAGGATTCCTCTCAAATTTGGACTACAGCCTCGCAAAAAAAGAACTATGAAAAAAATACAACTACTAAAACATATCAGCATCTAACAGCTGAATCTCTCCACTATAAAACCCAAAACATTTGAAGGCGTGGACCTTAGCATGTGTCACTTAGAGTGAAGAAATAATGTATTTCTGTTAAAGGATGGCTGTGTCTATACGTTTGGTCACGCAAAGAATTGTGGGAAATGTATAGCTTCAATGCAGCAGATAGGAATGTCAGGAAGTCCCTGCCAACTGAACTGTTGATAGGAAGCACCCTGTTTACTCTTCCCATCGCTTTCCTTTCTGCTAGCCCTATTCAGAGAGAACAGATCACAGTGACCACTTCTACTTTGGCTTAAGTGTCCAGTAAAGCAGATTTAAGTGAGTTGATCTTCATAACATTTGTATTTACTGACTAATGATGTCATTTTCTCATGTCATTCCCATTGTAAAGAGTGACAGAGAGACAATTTGTAACAGAGGACAAATTGTCCTCTGTTACCTGATATTTATACAGCTCGGACCTATTCAGTTACTAGTTAAAATAGTAACTAGACAT
>JAUZNJ010049888.1:15131-30847 GCA_034780135.1 Jordanella pulchra
GACAAATTGTCCTCTGTTACCTGATATTTATACAGCTCGGACCTATTCAGTTACTAGTTAAAATAGTAACTAGACATTTGGATGAATTTACGTATAAAGTAAAGAACACAATTTTCAAAAAGCCTCAATTATAGTCATGATAAAATGAATTCTAAAATGTTAATATAATTACTAGTCAGAACAGAATTTACACCCAGAAAAAATGTGCTGAACTTCGAAATCACATTTATCAGCGTTTTTCTAAGTGAAATTATACTACTGTGATAAAAGAGGAAATTATTTCAGGCATCTTTATAACGAGCTCTGATGAATACGTAGGGAGCGTTTTCTAAACAACTCACCATGAGCTCTGATGAGCTATTGAGCTTCATCGTGCAGGAGCCCTAAAGAGAGAAAAAGAAGAAAACTTCAATCCTCTGTTACAAAATACATTTTAGGTCTTTATATACACATCAAAGTTTTGTACGACTAACCAGTGGTATCATGCTGTGCACCAGGGAAATGTCTTTGTTTTCCAGACGCTTCATGTAGCGAACAATGTTGGTCTCGGAGTGGTAACTGAGTAAAGAGATTCAAACAAAACACAAATATATAAATTAGGTCACAAACAGCAAAAATACTGCTGAACTAAAACCAAATATAGGCGTTTTAGAGATGGATGACAAAGCGTTTTAACACATATCAGTTATGTCGAGGAACAAATGAAATCAGGCTTTATGGCTGCAATAAAGATTATATGGTCCACTTTTAAAAACCAAGGGAGACCTGAAGGAGTGTTTAATCTCTCAGTTCATTATACCAACAGAATAGCTCCTTCAGTAATCCTGCAACAACTAAATTTACCAAACAAAATTTTATCTTCTGTTAATGTTTTCCAGGGAAAATGTGAGACCCATATATTCTACTGAGAGGAAAAGATGGGAAAAATACTATTATCAAAAATCCTTTAACATCAAGGGAGAATGATGAGGATAATTTAAAACATAAGAACATGTAAAAAAAACCGGCAGACTTCTCATAAATCCCATATTAAACAGGGTGCTATAATTTCCTTCTTTCATTTCTGGAATATTGCAAAGATTAGAAATATCATGTCCAGTGGTGATGCTGAGAAACTGTACCATGTATGTGTTACTCCAAGGCTGGAATATTTTAATTCTTTACTATCAAGAAGTTTATAAACTGTAATTAAGCCTTAATCTGATCCCAAATGCTGCAGCCAGAGTTCCAATTAGGATTATTGAGATATCACATTTCTTCTATCTTAGCTTCCCTTTACTGGCTTCCTGCCAAATCAAGGATTTTAAATCCTCCTTTTCAGTTATAAAGCCCTAAATAACCAAGCTCAGAAATCTGATCATTCCAATGCCCCAAACAGAGCATTTCGTTCTCAATCTGCAGGTTTTCTTGTGGTTCTTAGAATTTCTAAAAGTAGAATGGGAGGCAGATCTGGTAGTTATCAGGCTCCTCTCCTGTGGAACCAACTACCAGACACGCTGTCAACTTTTAAAATTAGTCTTACAACTTTATTTTCTGGGGGAGCATGTAGTTAGAGTGGCTCAGGTTATACTGAGCTACAGCTCTAGTTATGCTGCTAATGACCTAGGATGCTGGAGGACGTAGGGATCACTTTCAATCTATTTGCTTCATTCTATCTCTATTATCCAATTCTGCCATATTTAGTTAAAATTCTAACTTTATATCCTCTCTGCCTATTCTCATCATAGTAGCTTAATCTGGCCGGTTTGGCTGTGACACCTTCCTGGAGAGAAATATCATCTGGGCTTCTGGCATGAAGACCTTTGGTTAAAGATGATAGAATCAGGCCTGTATTTTAGTGCTCAATCCTAGACATAGCTCTGGTCCCAGCTTCCCCTGTGACTAACTGCATGTGCTCTTTTTCACCCCTTTTGAGATGAAAACTGTCTCAGAGTTCCTCTGCTTCACTGTTTCTTTCCTCAACAGAGCCACCCATGGAGCTAGTTTACTGGTAACCTTTTCTAACACAGAAGCTATTTGTGGGTTTGTGCTTCTTTGTTTCATTTGTTGCTTTTTTCTTCACCTCAGGGTAAGGCCACTCACACTGAGCCCAGCTCCACAGGGGGTTTCTTCCTGTTAAAAGGAAGTTTTTCTCCCCACTTTTGTTGGATGCATGCCCAGTGTGAGGGGTTGCTATTCTTAACAACACATTTCAAGCCATCTTGCTACATGCTCATCCAGGAGATAAACATCCTGCAAAGTCGATGACTCAACGCAATCAGCTGTTTTTGTCTTAGATGGAAAACTTCTAACCAGAGATAAACATGTGTTGTGAAATGGTGGTATTATAGATTATAGACAAATTATGCTTGCATTGGTATATACATAGTTTCCCTAAATAATTACTTTATGGAAATCTCGATAGTTGCAATTTCAGCTACAGCCTGCTTTATTTTGGCAGTGTTTCTTTTTTGTTTTCTTTTTGCAGCATATTTCTTTTTGCAGTAGGTTTCAGGGGTGGATATCTAAAAGTTGACAGATTCTCCCCAACCTAAGCATTGGATCTTTAAACATTTCCACCAGAGTGATCATGGGTCTATTGCAGGAGTCCCAAAAAACATTACGTGACCTATAAAAAAAATATTTAAAAAAACAAACAAAAAAAACACTTATAATTTATATCTACTACAGGAGATTTTTCCGTTTTAAAGAACTGCCGTGTCATTTCAGATTTGGGATTTTAAAATAAAGGAAAAAATCTTGCACAACAGATAATAAATACATTTTAATCAGTTGCTGAAAGTTGTGAAAAATTATGTTAAACAACTCACTTAAAAAAAGATAAAATATGTATATATATCCGTTATATTCATAGTCAAGTTCTTTTGGAAATTTAATGCATTTGGTCACAAAGAAAATGCTAAAACCTACATTTGTTTGTATATTTATGTTATGTAAAAGTGATTGAGAGCCATTGTTTAATATCTAAAGAGCCACATGTAGCTCTGGAGCAACAGCTTGCAGACCCTTGGCCTACTGGTTGCCTTTCTCATTAATACTCTCCTTACTTAAACTCTTTTCTTGGTAACATACAATACATGATGCTCAGAGAGATATTTAAAGCTTGGATTGTGTTTAATAACCTCATCCTGTGATGAAGTTCTTCAAACATTTTTCCAGTTTGGTCTTCAAAATGCTGTTTGCTCACTGATGCTCTTTCACAAGTATAAACAGTTGTGTATTGTTTTGCCCTAAACAGTATAATATCAACAAAAAACAAGTATGGAAGCAGTTGTTTACCGCAAACAAAATGTAAGGTAGGAGGGTGTGAATACTTCTGTAATTTACTCCATGTACCAGAGTGATGGGAAAACTGGACACCAACCTGTTGAAAACCTGATGTGAAAGGAACTTGCTTGTCCTTTTGAAAGGACTTCCCACTATCCCCTTCACCCGCTCGCCCATCTTTTCAGCAATCAGCTCCTTTAAAGTAAAAAATATCACATTAAAACCGGGGCATGCATTAAACTGCAACTGTAAGGATCCATTATTTGAGAAGCAAATAAATTCAAGGTTAACATACAGCTGAAGATTCACAACCAAAGACCCAAAGCAAGTCATCCAAATCTCTTTCTGTCACTGTTTCATCCAAAGAGACACCAAGCTGTGTGTAGAGAGTAAAATAACAAAGTTAAACATGGACCTATGGAGCATGTGTATAAAGCAGGCTAGCAGTTAAAAGACAAACAAGCAAACATCAAGGTAAGAACTTAACTTATATTTTCTCTCATCTGTCAGATGATACCACATTTACCTCTTCTTGCATGTTTGATACCAGCTTAATAACAGAGTTTGTATAAAATGAATTGTAAGATGTCTTGTTGTTTTGATAGACATGAATGCTTAATCTTACTCATACAGTCAAACTAGATCTGACTTTGTGAAGCCAATCATGGCAGGTTTTCATGTATTTGCATGTTCATCAGTTCATGGAAGGTGTGAATTCATTACTGACTATCGTTTCCGTTCAACATTTGTCATTCTTCTGCAGAAGGAAAGCAAACTGCACCTTTTTTTAAAATTGGCAACAATATTGTTGCTTTGCCTTCTAACGAACTTCATTTCATTTAATTTGATTTTCTTTTGTTTTTTTTTGTCATTCCAAAAACCAAAAACCTGACTGACTTCTACTGGTATTCAGTGTTGCTCCACCTCGGTGACTAAGCTGTGAAAAAAAGCCAGCCTATAATCACCCACTTTTCACATTAAGAGAATGCTGGGTACTCACCACTCCCTCGGAGTAGACCCGCAGGTTTATCTGTCTCTGCACGGCTCTCTCCAGGATGTCTTTGGCAGCCACACTACAGTTAACCTTCAGGGTATCAAAAAACATGTCGCTGTGCAGGCGGTGGCCTGCTCTCTTCAGCCCTGAAGCAAAGTGAAGATGGGAAAAGCTCAAAATTGGCCAAACAGTTTGTTTTAGATTAATGCTTCTAAGAACATGCATGCAGGTGCAATCAAAATTTAATTAATTGGAAATAGAAAAAGCTTCAAAATAACCAAAGTATTCTGATAACATTGTGGAGCCTACATTCTACATAATCTATTAAGTAAAAGTTTCTGGAAAATGTATAACTTAACCAGAAAGAGCAGTAGGTTCTAATTTTTTTCCCTCAGTAAGCAGAGAGATTAACTCATGCAGTCATGATTTTTCTAGTTCCTGCTGATAAATCTTCTTGAAGACACACCAACTCTAGGCAATGAAGCACGTATGTTCTAGAGCAGGGTTGCTCAAGTCCAGTCCTCAAGAGCTACCATCCTGGAACTTTTAGTCACATCTCTGCTCTAACACACCTGAATCTAACGGCTCAGTCCCCTCATTTGGTTCATCAGACGTAGGTAACGAGCCACTTATTTTATTCAGGTGTGTTAAAAATGGGGTGCATCAAAAAGTTGCAGGATAGTAGCTCTTGAGGACTGGACTTGAGCACTCCTGTTCTAGAGCTTTAAGATGTAAAAATAAACTGAATTTCCCCCAAAAATGATGTATTTGTAAGTAACTGGAAATCTATAGTCACTTAGCCAACCCTAAGGAGATTCAGAAAATCAAGTAAATAAACTTTCTTTGCCTTTTTGGTCATTTGTTTGTTTTTGTACCAATTGCACACATTTTACAGGACGTCACTTTTCTGTCATAATCTCCTTCCATGTTGGGCAACAGAAATGAACAAAACTAATTGACTTCATGACTTGCAACCAAACACAGCACAGGTCTGCTGTAACATTTCAAAATCCATTCATCAATTTCCTTCTCTCTGTATTTACCCCTCTATTCATATATTAATGCCATCCTTCTCCAAATGCATGAAAATGGCACCATAGTACTACCAGCACTGTGCTCTGTAGAGTAGTTAGTCCTAAGGTGGAGGCCCAGGAGACCTAGTGTCATTGACTTGATCTTTTCTATTGTTTTATTACAGTAAATTTGCACTAACAAAGGATTCTGTGATATATTCTTTTATATCAACCCATATAGCATCATACTCATATTTTTGGGTCACATCTGAAAAACCACTGCAGTGAAAAATTACCTTCAGCAAGGATCAGAGCAGCATTGTGAGTCCTCTCAGCAATGTGTTTAAGTCCTTGAGGACCATGATATAGGGCGTACATGGCCGCCATGTTTGCAAGTAGAGCCTTCAAGAAATGAAGTTAATTATTTGAAAAAATGGCAAAATTTGGTTCAACTAAAAATATATATAACAACAATCAATAGCAAACCAGATAGTAGGATGCTGCTACTCATATTTTTAACACTTTTACTTAAGAATGACTAAACTTTAGCAGGTTCATACTTGCGCGGTGCAAATGTTGCTGGTTGCCTTGTCTCTGCGGATGTGCTGCTCTCTGGTCTGCAGGGCTAAACGATACACTTCCTTACCAGCTGCGTCCCTGAAATAAAAAAAGTAAAAAGACATTCTTAAAGAAAAACCTCCGTATCCCAAAACAAAAACAGACAGTTCTTAAAACTGCGCCAGTTGTTCCTCACCTGGTGACTCCAACCATCCTGCCGGGCATCATCCGGACCAGGTTGTCTTTAACCGCAAAGAAGGCAGCATGTGGGCCACCATAGCAGAGGGGAACCCCAAACCTCTGGGAACTACCCAGCGCAACGTCAACTCCAAACTCTCCAGGTGGACGGAGAACACAGAGGGCAAGCAGGTCAGTGGCGCAACAAGCCAAGGCCTAAGAAAAAAATAGAAAAAACATTTCTACTCAACAGGGTTCCTAAGCAAAATTCTCATGACAAAAGTCAATACCTTCACAGATTTCATTTTTAAGGTTAGCCCCTGCCTTTAGCCCATTTTGAAGTGGAACAACGAAACTTCCCTATGAATTAAAATGGCCAATCGTCCCAATAAATGGCAGAAATGACTGAAATTATACATTGTATTTATACTGACCACTCAGAGAACTATTAAACTAGAGTGTAAAAAAAACATCTATTCTGATACAAAAAACAGAACCGCATCAGACGGTAAGTGTCTTGCTCAAGGGTACATCAACTTGGGGCAGGGGTGGAATTTGTCAACAGATTTCCGACTGGCAGACAGTTCTTCCCACTGTGCAACAACTGTCCCATCTGCCATGGAATAATGATGTTTCAGCAATATAGAAATGCTTGTATGGCATTATCTCTCTCTCTGTGTCTGCCGGTGTGGAAACAGACTGTTACTTGTTACTATTCTCACTTTTAAAATGTTTACTTTACCTCGCTCCTTCTCTCTTTTTTTCTTGTCTTCCCTTTTGCTTTCATTTTCATGTTCAATGTATTTAAAAGAATCCAAAAATTCAAGATTTTTAGTGAAACCTGTAATGTTTCACTTGTAAAAGTGAATCTGTTGGACTTCTCCTTGATATTAAGAAAAAGATTCTGCCAAACAAGACATAAAATAATAACTAAATTCAAACAAAATTACATTTTCCATCGGGACTATGATACGAGCCAAATTATACAAAATTTAAGCTGCAGTCACATTTAAAATACCAATGATAGATTTTTACTTAAGGACTTGTTTCGCAAAATAAACCTGAGGGTTTCTGAGGTCTTACCCCTCCCTTGTGAGCTCTGTCTACGAGGGCAGTAAAGTCCTCCACTCTGCCATCAGTGTCTGGATACTGGAAGAGTACACCGCTCACATCCTTCCCACTGAAGTCCATCTCATGAGGCAGCTTCAGAACTGTTTTCACTCCAATGTAGCTGCACATCAAAAAACATACTGTCATGTAGATTTAATGTTTAAGACTCTTAAACTATGGGAGAATAGAGTATTTATGATTTTCATTTCATGACTATCTAGAGATTAGCAGTAAAACCTGACATTTCATTCACCGTTCTCCATTTACAGTTGTTTTTACTGATCTCAAACATTTTTATGAAGTTTAAAGGACATACTTAGCTCGGGTCTGCACCACTGCAATGGTTTGAGGATGGCAACGTGGGTCGATGTAAAAGGTTCGTCTCTTGTTCTGTCTGTGAAAAACAAAACAACCAAATGAGGCTTCAATAACCAAAGACCAAGCGTCATCAAGGCCTCCACACTATTCACTGGGTGAAACAATTGGATATTTTGAGCGTATTTAAGGTTTCCAACAGTTTGGAGTTCGTATACCTGTGGCAGAGCTGCATGGCCTCAGCAGCGGCTGTCCCCTCGTCCAGCAGTGAAGCATTGGCCACAGGCATGCCTGTGATGTCACAGATCATGGTCTGATAATTGAGAAGGGACTCCAGGCGGCCCTGAGAGACCTCTGGCTGGTAAGGCGTGTACTGAGTCACCCTGAGGACAAAAAACCCCGCAGTGAATCAAGTGAACGAGTTCGGACACGAGAACAATAGGCCAAAGTTGTTGTTAATCACGGGTGCGAGACTGCCTGTGGAATGCATTGTACACCTCCTCATGGACAAGGGAGTCCAGATAAAACATGGACAGGGATGGCTGACTTGGATTTGGGTGAAAGAGAATCTTGTCTAGCTGAAAGCTGGACAGAAGTAAATCATCTATTTTTACTTGAGTCAAATCACAAGGCTTCAGATTAAAGGCACGTTATCCTGCAATGCAATAATTAAGCTTAAAGCAAGGAACCCAGACTCATAAACCAATTAGTTTTGGATCACAAGATAACAGCCTCACGCGACTTTCACAATTTCGGACGCTCACCAGCCGGCATTCTCCAGGAGATTGCGCTGGATGGGTGGCGGTACAGAGCAGTTATAGTAGCCCATCCCGATATAAGACCTCCAAACTTTGTTCTTAGCAGCAATCTTCTGCAAAGCCTCCAGAATCTCATTTTCACCTAAAAGAAAAAAAAAACGAAAGAAAAAAGGTCATAACATATTTTGCCAAATATATACTTATTACGCAGAATAGTATTTTATGGTATGTTTTTTATTACGATTATATATTTTAAAGACATGCAACAACTAAAAAATGTAAAAAAGTATTTTTTATCCATTAACTATATTTGAAACATCTAAATAGAAAGACTGAACATCAAACCCCCTCGGCTAAGTTAATCAAGCCTTGAGTAAAGATCTGATTAAAAGCATTTGGTGTCCCATGTGAAAGACTGACTGCTTCACATGATGATGACAGATTCATGGGTAGAAGTCCACAATGTTTATATTATGTAAATTTTACCATGAGTTAAACAATTTACAGTGCCCTCCAAAAGTATTAAAACTCTTTGGAAGTATTTATGACTTATTAAAAAGACAAACTTCTATATATTTTATTAGGATTTGTAATTCTGAGTTTGAAGAATATTATCAAAAAAAAAGAGAGAAAATGGCTACTTCTAACTGAGCTAAACCAGGAAAAGGTTCCAATGTCAGTTTGAGAGGAAGAATAGATATTCAGTTTTTATACTGTGTAAATATCCGATTTTAACTTGGTGTGATGCAGTCCTAAAAGTATAATCAGAGCTATGATACAGTTTATTTCTAAGCCAACTAAAGTTTTAGAACGGTCGAGTCAAAGTAAAATCTTAAATTCTCCCCCCAAAAAATCTGTGATTGGACTTTATTGCTCACTATCCAGTCTAGCTATGGCTGAGCTATTCTTTAAAGAGCAAACAAAACCGTTCATTTCTAGATGTCGTAAGATGGCCAGAGATACATACCCCACATTTTTAATATAAATATAAGAAAAATAAGTATGTTTTTCCTTTTAATTAAAAATCATGGATGTCTTTGTGCTGGTCAATCACACTAAAGCCTGAAAAAAAAAATGCTATGAGGTTTGTGTGAGTTTGTAAACACTTTTGAATGGCGCTGCAACTGTTGAGTAAGCAGCTACATTTGACATGGAGAGTTTAGCCTGTATTAAAAACAAGAATGACTTACTTTGATCTCAACATAAAGTCCATTATGCACGCAAAAGAAAAATATAGTTTCTATCATAATAGAAATGCTGCTGAAACTCAAGATATATATTTTTATTTATGCTAATAGGGAGCCACCCTGATCTGTCTTATATACAGCAAACTATCATGCAAAAAAATGTTATGTAAAAATACCACCTGTGGATGTTGTTCTGCCTTTTTCTCAGTTCTTGTCAAAATTTCTGCCAGTACACACCCAACCCCAGATTCCTCTGGTCTTCCCAGCTGCCTAGCAACTACAAAAAAATGGACAATACCAACCGCCTCCACCAAGAGTCCGAATTACTCCTGCATTTAGAAGAAACATTGCCCATGGTCCAAAGTGGTGAGAATGAACAACTGGAAATGTGCAGCCGTTGGATATGTAACAACAAAAATAGATCTGGAAATGATGTGTTAGAACAGGGGACTGTGTTTTTGTTAAATAAGTGGATGCTAGTCCATTTTGTCAAGACAAATTGCTTTCCCATGAACTAGAGTTCTGACGGGGCAGAAGAAAAAAAGTCTGATTCAGGACCATCCAGGAGGTCTATTGTTGGACAGAGAATCCCAAGCTGGCTTTGCAAAGTAAAGCCCTTCAAAGCTGAACAAGCAGAAAAACCAGCACAACCTCTAGTTTATTCTTTCAGCATGATTTACTGCATTATGAAACCTGACAGAGTCAGGATGGGTCTGCAAAAGGCCAGATCAGAGGGACTGGGTCATTCAGAAAAGCTTTACAAAAGGAACCCAAGATGTAAGGAGCTTTTATCAGCTTATTAAAATGCAATAAATATGGCTTGGGGTGGAAGTTACTATAGATTGGGATTTTTTATTTTTTATTTTCACAAATGAATTCATTCTTCATATCTAAATCTGTAACCGAAAATGTTAAAAGACTTTTTTTTTCCCAGGATATGATTTTGCCTCAGCTCATGAGGAAAGGTGGAGTAAATGAGTCAACATTTTGAAAAAGCAACAAAACAAACAAAAAAAATGAATACATAAAGAATGCATGATTTCAAAATACATTAAAGTAAAAAATATAAACGTGTTTAACATTTCCTGTGTTACTGCTCCTAAGATTAAAAGTACTTTTAATGTCAGACAAGAGAAAAAATGTTGGATCTGGAGGGTTAGCTTCAAGCTGTGTGGAGTTACAAAACACCACCCCTCCCCCACCTGTTTCTTTGCACTCCAGGTCAACCCGCTAAAAGAAACCAATTACACTTTATCCTTGCTTACAAGGAAGATAAATATATTACTTCGGAAATATCTTTACTTTAAAAAAAAGTGACAACCCAACAGATTTACCAGCTAATGTCAGTTTATTATTTTTGTGTTTCACTATATAGAGGTTTAATATTCTCTCTAAAAAAATTTTTTTTTTATTGTATTTTAAAATCACACCAGTTGGTCCTTTTTTGTAAAAGTTGTGATATTGTAAAACTGTGTTATCTACAGAGAACAACAAACACATAAATACAGTCTTGAAAAAAAAACTCCTTTATCACATATTTTTTTTGTGTATTAATTTGTTCTGAGAAATGCCCACAGCATGATGCTTCCATCACCATATTTAACAGTTTGTACAATACATATGATTGAAAGCATCTCCAATTGGCTCATATATGCCTGTTGTCCCTCTGGCCATGTGGCTCAATATTTTTGACCCATATGACCAAAAATTATGCGCACAGGTTTGTCCTCGGTATTTGTAACTTATACCTTTCTAATCTAAGCCTTTATGTTATGACATAATTATCATGACTATTGACTTAATTGGAGGATATGCAAAGAGACATTCCAGTATTGTTTATGTTTTGGTTTTTTTTTTGCAAATTAATGTTAAAATGTTGGTTTATAAAATGTGAAATGACATTTATGTATGAAAGCAGTCTTCATGTGATCGTTCATCAGTTCAGAAGAGACTGGCTTAGTGAACAATAGATCAGGCTGTTTACGCCTTTGAATTTCTCTTAATATTTCTTACTAAATAAACTTTTGGAAATAAACTGCATCCTGCATGTAGAAACGCTGAGCGAAATTGAAGAGAAATCATTGAGGTCAGTCTGTAATGCAGATCACACTGAAGTCACCTTATTAGGAACCCCCTCGGCTGTGATGTAATGTGAACGCTGCAACCAGATTGAACTGGACGTGGGACCGCAGCTCAGGGCTAAACTTTACACTCCAGTTGCCATCCTATGAGCATCGGCTTCCCATCAGGAGATTGGTGCTGCTTGCCGAGTTTCGCAAAAACAACTCCTAATATGTTCAAAGGAAGACTTAACGGGGAGAGCGCTCCGCGGCACACAATGGAGGAGCAACCTACATTTCAGCCACAAACTTGGCTTCATTCAGCGCTCGCTGGATGAGGGAAGACAGCCGAGCACAATAACAGCTGCTGAGGGAAACAAAGAGGACCACAGTTTCTTTACCTTTTTTCAAAGTTTTCTTTTGCTTTTTAAAGGTAAAAAAAATATATCGGAAGATTTAAAACGATCAGGGCAAAAATGATTGAATGAATCTAAACTTACAAATTGGATCGTCCATCTTCAAACTGCGCTGAATACGGATGGAGGATGGAACTGTGTTTTCAATCAACTGGTCCACCGACTGTGAACAAAAGCATTTCAATGAATCAAAAAACAGGAAATAAAATCCCCGATCAGAGTTTCTTGTTCTTTTGAGTGTTTTATCTGAATTTGATGCGATATATATAAAACAACATAAATGAAAGAACAACAACGACAACAAAAAAAGATGATCAAAGAAATAATCTTACCTCGACTCCCAAAACATCCAGCATTTCTCTCTTCTCCCTCTCACCTGGACCGATGTGCCTCTCTGCAAAGTCATCGTGTCTGGGTAAAATCCGCTCGATCTGCCTGGAGGAGGCGACTGCAGACGTCCTGAGACCCCGGGCTGCTCCTCCTGCTGTTGTTAGGGACGCTGAGCTGCGCTGAAGCCGGATCCTGCTCTGAGGTTTCCAAACCACGCTGCTCCTATTGCTCAGACGCCTGCACAGTGCGCTCGGATTTACCGACTTGGCCACAAAGACCCTCCACGACTTGGCGCAGCTCTGCATTTCTAAATCACTGTGCAGGACGAGGATGGCGAGAAAAAAAACCCCAGTGATCCCTTTCCCTTCAGAAGAGATTCCCTCCACTGTGCGGTGAGATAGCCTATTACTAACTCTTTCAAACAGCACACTTTATACCATTGCACAGTTGCACAACACCGGACCAATGGGCGCGGAGATGCTCCGTGACGCAGCGACGAGCCCCAGCAAAACGGCTGCTGAAGTTTTTGACGTGCCAACCCCCTTTGACCAAAAGAAGAACAAAAAGGAAACGCGTCGCTAAAGTGATCTTTAAACCTTATTTTAGAAACCTTAAGGTCGGCTGGACTTTGATGCGCGCGCGCTGATGCTGCGCAAAAACGAGTTTTATAACCTCCGGGTCCCAACTGCTCATGAAAAAGAGCAATTTTAATCATCTCCAAACCACACTTGTGATTTTGCAAACAAAGTAAACAGTTTTTATAAAACAAAGTAGTTATATTGTAATTTTTTTATTGTAAGCTTTCCTTTTATATCAGAACCAACTGGCTTTTTTAAATGAATCCTGTTTAAAATCTCAGTCATTCTCAACTTATTTTCTTTTAGGGTCCGTAAAATATTTAATTACTAATCCTTCTAACAATAGTAATATATTAATACCTAAAATATTTTACACTAAGACAAGAAAGTAGACCCACAGCATGACACATTCTCTACCATGCTTTCATATACTTGATTCTGGCTCAGGAGAGATTCCCTCTAGAAGACAATCCATTGCTAACTGGGGCACTTCAACTGCTACAGTATGCAGCAACAAGATCTGGCAAAATATCTATATTTATTATACAATTTCTTTTGGGTTTTTTTTAGTCACTTTGTCCAAAGAGAAAGGAGAGAGAAAATGACACTTCATCTAGTGAGTGCCAATTGTTCTGCTTTATTTTGTAGTACTACTAATAATTCATAATGATATTAATATCTTTATTGTCTACATATATGGAAGTGTGCATTTGACTTCATACATAAAAACACTGTAACAGGCACAGCATTTCAAAAAAAACAAAAAACAATGGTCCAACTTAAGTCTATCTGAACACTGTTCAACTAAATTTCTAGTCAGCAGCATACATAGCTATAGAAATTACATCCAGGTATAGAAGTCAAACTTTTGGGGTTGACGTTGGGGTACTTAGTTGTTTCCAAAGGCAGACTGTCCTGCTGGAACATGTCGCATTTGATCAAACCTTAACCATAGAATTAGAGAAAATACACAACAGGAAAGTTCTACTTTATCCCAAAAATATATCTTTGCTGTGGTTTATTTAAATAATAAATGTAAATCCTGTGTTACTGAAGTGATTGTCTGCTATATGGAAAACCAACCTGTTTTGTTACAGTAAACATCTAGAAACACCTTATGAAAGTAAACATCAATGAAGACTGTAGAAGATATAATTTTGTTAGTTTTTATTCACAGGTTAAATTTATGCTAACCATCATGATTATACTGAAAATTTATTAATTGTATTATATGTATTATCATCACAAATATTAGTTTAAATAAATAAAAAAAGAAGTAAAACATCTTCTTTACACAGCATTAGTATTGAATTGTTTTTAATCAAATAAAATGTGTGCAGAAACTCCTAATCCAACCTGGTTTACTCTTTGCTAAAAACTGGGAGAGAGGAGGTTTAGAGGAGTCGAACCAAATTCCTAGAAACACAGGAAAGGTATCAGATTTCCTGGTTTCTGTTATTGTCTAATAACTGCTTTCGACATGAGTCAGAGCTTGTGAATATAAGTCAGGGACAAACATGCCCTCACTTAAAGAACATGATTAGCCCTTTTTAGTCAGAGCGGCACTCATGATTGACTTATTTGTTCCCAACTGGAACCAGTTCAGCAAAGAAAATGGGTCTGATTTGAACCTGAGCAGCATCCTGTAACCAGATCAATTAGGGATGAAGCTACAAACTCCGTGTCGTGTGACATCTGGGAGCAAAAAAAAAACAAAAACAAAAAAAACTAGAGCATTAAGTACTATTCCAGCACAGCATGTTTTAACATGAACCCTTCACACTTATGTTTTCGTTCCAGTGTTCCTAAAAGCTCTGCAACAGAGTGATTGCTATTTGTCACTACAGATGCAGAATAATAAGCTGAACATGAAGCACAACCGGGTTAAAAAACAGAACAGGCACAGCTCATTTTCCATCTCGGTTTTTCTTTCCCTTCTTAAATATAAATAAACCTAGTTATACTCATATATTCGATTCATTTTGCGTTGAACACAAAGCAAAAGAGTCCAAGAGATTTAAGAGTTAGAGTTTATTTACGAGCATCCTTGATGGAACAATATAAAAATATTTTTCTAATCATAAAATAAATCACTGAATACATCTCAGTGTTTCACATACATCAAACATATTAAGTGCAAACTATCTCATTTATCTGAGTAATTCCATTATTTTACAGTTATGTCTCTTTAGACTCTTTCAACAAGTTACCGGCAACGATTCCTAAAAACAATAGGAGTCCAAGGTTTCTGTTAGAGCTGAACTTTTTCCAGCAATCTTCAGCTTTGTTGACGTCCACTGTGTAAATCTAGGGGACAGAAAAAGTAAATGTATGAACTGATAAATCAACACTTGAAAGCAGCTTTTTGATTTTGGAAGCACCGACTGGACCTTACTGATGTTACAGAGCGGAACTAGATCTTCCTCACCTGGCGTCCAAGGTGAACGGCCACAGCGCTCAAAGCGATGTAGTAAGGAAGGGTCTGCTCAGCGTTGACTCCCGCCACGATGAGCCCTGACATCATGGGCACCATGAAACCACTCAGCCAAAGTTTGGTTTGCTCCTGGAACATCAGCGCTGTGGATTTTACTCCCACCTTTATGTCATCCTCTTTATCCTGGATAAAACAGACAAACAGGATATCAGCCCTTTACTTTGAAACGTTAAGTATCATATCATAGAGTTTTTTTTGTTTGTTATTTTTTTTAGTAATAAAACTAAAAATATGGAAAATGTACACCCTAAAACCCCCGGATAAATAAAACCCCAAAGCACCCAGATATACACTTATCCTTAACAAGGTTTTAAGGTTAAAAACTCCATCAGGGAACCCCACACAATCCTCTACTTTCCCAAGCAACAAGAGATGCACTGCTTGGCCAAAATAAAAGTCACCACCTGGATTTAACTAAGCAAATAGGTACAAGCCTCCTATTGGATAAGTACTGCATAG
>JAUZNJ010049899.1:14325-37906 GCA_034780135.1 Jordanella pulchra
CACACACACACACACACACACACACACACACACACACACACATATATATATATATATCATCACATTATTTACATACTCCGCCGAAATGGTAGGTGGCGGTATGCGCCCAAGTGAAAGGAAATATTCAAGCCTATCTGCCATTAACCACGAAGAAGAGGAGGCAGCAGAAGCTACATAGGTAATTGGCATATAACTACTAGTTCCAATGGCCCGTTTTTCTGATATTTGGAATCTTAAACTCCCAGAGGCAAGACTGCATACTATTGTTCCAGTTTTTCCCACAGTTTAAGCGACAGTTTTGTGAGAATGAAGGTGAAGATCAGACAGTGGAGCGGAGTGGCCTCCTGGTCCTGGGTGGCTAACGATGAAAACTGTGGCATCTGCAGGATGCCTTTCAACGGCTGCTGTCCGGATTGTGAGTATCTAAGCAGGGATCCTGTCCTAGTTCACATTTTCTTTCTACCATAGCATGAGCGGTGCTTAATACGCTTAACGTTCTAAACAATGGACCCAAACTGCCTCACAAGTTATTTAACCCACATCTATTTAGTTTTTCTCTGAATCCTATGCCAGATTAACCTGTTGTGGCCACAGCAAGGCGATAAAAAAGCAGTGCACTAAACCAATAAAGGAGTAGATATTCAAAAACGAATTTTAAAACATAATTTTAATGCAGTATAATATTGATAATCATGTGGATATTTTAAATGTCGGGTTTGTTGCAAATTTAGAATGCATTTCATGGGAGTAGCTTTAACTCTTTGCAACATATTGTATGCAGATACTTCGTGTTTGTTTCAATGCCATGTTTAAGTTACGACCTGATGTGTGATTCAGTGCATTGGTATACCTAGTCATAATTAATAACCCAATCTAATAACTGGCTCTGCCTTGGGTGAAGAGGAGAGCACCAGTTAACATCTCCCATCTTAACCACCAGTGTTTTAACTGTGATGTTACTTTTACTATGTTTTGTGATGTTGTCAGGTGTGAGTTATTATGTTTGTATTTTTAGGTCACTGTATGGGTTCACAATTATTCGCTGTATGGCATCAAAGGTGGCCCTTTCTTTAATTGCACATGATGTGTGATTGTGTGTAGATAAACATCTGCTTGTAACTGAATAAATACATGCCTGTCATTAATATAACATACAGTAACAGGCTTGATATTTAATATGGGACTAGATGTTGAAACTCATTGATTTTATAATGTATATTTTTGCAGGTAAAGTTCCTGGAGATGACTGCCCACTGGTCTGGGGTCAGTGCTCTCATTGTTTCCACATGCACTGCATCCTGAAGTGGCTGAACTCACAGCAGGTCCAGCAGCAGTGCCCCATGTGTCGTCAGGAATGGAAATTTAAAGAGTGACTCTCTTACTCTGTGCACCAAAAAAATGGACGCTCTACAGAACGCTTTTTGTTTACCACCTGTAAATTTAGAGTTATTTTTTGTTTATATTTGTTATATTTTGAGTTTCATTTGATAAAAAAAGTCCTTAAATACAGAATGTGTTTTGTATAACATGATTTCGATAAAATGATTATTTGGTGTTTGCTGTGCCTGTGGAAACCTGTTTTATATATATTTTGTTTTTGACCAAGACCTTTATCGGGACACTTCTTTGATTATTTTCAACTTGCATCTTAAGGAAATTTGCTTTAGTTTTCAAGTTTCTTTAATCAGACTCAAATCACAATAACATTATTCTAGCTTTTGATTTCTGCTCTGTCATTTATATCAAGTTTAAATAATATAAATATTTTTATTATCAAACTGATTGTGGGGGGGGAAAAAGTTTCAAATTTGGCTCAATGCCATCTATAAGTATTTTATCAAACAGTGGCTCCCTGGGCTTTCTCATTTTGGTCTTTGCTACAAAACAAACAGTTGACTCCATGAACACCATTGAGAGGACAGCTGTTTAGATACAGAAAAGTGAAGCTTCAGACATTTAATAGTGTTAGTTGTATCGATTTAGACATGAATGAACCAGCATTCAGTTTGTGCTCAGGTTTCATAAAACTGCATTTCTAACCAGGAAGGCCCAAGGGTTTGCTAAAGCTGATGACATAGCATAGCAAGGCTTAAAAAGTTTACAGCACAGGTCAGAATTGACATAACGTTTTTGATCTTGAGAGCATAAAACCTTGTACTGCAGAATTGACATGCCCTTCACAATAAAGGTAAAGTTTTGCTCTTTAAAGTTAACTACAGTTACCAAAGTTATATTTGTCAACTACCAGAATAAGGATGGAACATTTATATTTTTTAAATTCTTTATTCAAAGTCAACATTTTGGGCAAATAAGACATTGCTGTTGTAATTTTTACACTAGAGGGTTAATTTACAACATTTAAGTTACATGAATACACATCTGCAGATGCAGACATCACATACTGGATGGTATAGTAAGGAAAGAACATTTGGAAGCTAAAAAGTAACATCTCCAGATGAAATCTAGAGATGTCACTTATTAGTGTGTACCGTACACACCGTAAAAAGACCTCTTTTATTTAATTACAATTTTGTAAACAGCTGCCGATTAAACTAAATGTTACAATCTTGACATGATTATCTGAGTTCTTTTAACCGAGAAATCGATCCGAAGCGCCGTGAAAATGATCACATCCGTCTCTCTGGCTGCAATTCGCGCTCCCGACACAGGGGGATCCGATTTTCGCACAAGAACGGAAGGCATTTTATGAAACCGTAAACTGTGGTTTTAAACAGTAGTCCTTCCGGTTAGCTTTGTGCGTTTTGTCCGGCCGATATTTTAGTCAATAAATTTAGCGATTATTACCCAACTAACCGCTGAACACCTCGCACAAGCAGGGTCATTACTCAACTGTATTTTGGCTTTAACGGAGGTTCAGATCCTATCAAATGTTTACAACGCTTGACCAGCAGCCCACCGTAGACAGGTTTACGTATAGAAATACGTCATATACGTAATCTTATCTACGTTACAAAAAAAAGCTTTTTAGTAGTGTGTATGAACGTTTTTCAGTAGTTGTAATTAATGATTTTTAGTAGTGTATATGAGAGATTTTTAGTAACGTGTAGCTTTTCACTGTTCTTTGTGCAAGATTTTCAGTATAGTGTCTCGAAGACTGTTGCACTGACCTGCTAATTTGTGGCAGCGCAGGGCGGGGATATTAGTGTGCACACCTGAAGTGCTTTGACTCACATTGGTAAAGACATAAGTGGCACCTAGAAAAGCAGCTGTTAAATCCTTGCAAGTTGTTTAAGAGACTCGTGCTGAAAACTGGCTTCAGAGAATTGAGGACCCTTGTCAAAAAACTGAAGAGGCAGTCGGTTAGAATTCTGAATTTTATAGGATCTTACTGCTACTGCTCTTTAATTATGTGTAATTTTAGTGGAGTCCTTCTCATTTGATTCATACTCCTTGATGTGAAAATGGCTGCAATGGTGTAAATAATTTAGGAAATGTGTATCCATATTGTGCTTTATAAGGTTGTGTTATATGGTATTTAAGGTTAAATGTCTGGGCAAGGTGCAATATTGTGCTACATTTTGTAAAACCGTCATGTTTATATGATAATTAGATTGATTCAAGTATTTTGATTTCATTTATAGTTTGTGTGTCCTGAATAATATATGTTCACTAACAAGAATAACTGTCTTTTTGTCCTAAGGTTTTTTACCTGACTCTTATTAAGACTGACCACAAAATTGGGAAATAAAAAGAATGGAAAAAGTCTCAGCTGCTTTGCTTGAGTAAATCCAGCTATACTGTTAAATTCATGGGTCCAGCCCTTTCAAGTGTGGGGCGCAGTTACTGAAACGTTTGACAAAGACTTTAATTTCACATGTGTAAATGGAAATTAATTTCTAATGTATGTCCCTGGTGGCACCCCGTACAATAAAGCTGTGTTTGTGTTTTTTGTTTTTTTTGGGGTGCGGGTGATAAACAGTGATAAGTGAACCAATGAAATTATGGTTAAAGCTAATGGCGTACTGGGGTGAAATGATTTTAAAAAGTTAGACTATCCAAAAGAAAATAAGACCACACAAAAATGACCACATAACCCAATTTTTGTATTCTCCTCACTGGCTTCCCACTTCTGTTCAGTTCAATACTAGATCTTTCTTTTCACTCACCAGCGCATTCATGGCAATGTTCGTGAGGAAGTGCTATTCATACACATCCCAGGACGCTCCTTTTCCTCTACTAGTTCTTCTATCTTGCCTCAGCCGCTCGTCATTTATGGAATGTGCTTCCATTGCACTTAAGAGTACCACAGACTTTATTTTATTATATAAAATAATTTTTCTCGGTTTTACCTCTGAACCTTGGTTTTAAATGTTCCTCAATGTCTTGATTTATGGTTTTATCATCACTTTAATTTGTTGAATATTGCTCTTTATTGTTTTGTAGCACTTTAGGATTTTCATGTAAATGCTTTATGAATTAAATGTATTGTTAGTTCTTGTAGTTTTAAGATCTTGCCACTAGATGTGGGTAAAGTTCAGAACTTCTCTATTTCAGAAACATTTATGGGAATTGAACAAAAGTGACGATAATTTTCTGTTTATAGAAAATAGATTATATGTTCCTCTGTAATCCCAGGAAGCAGCCCTTCAAATTTTGATCAGTTTAAGGATTTCTCAAGTTTACCTGTTTTCAAAGCATAAAACTTGTACCACAGATATTTAAATGCCCTTCATTTCACTTCAAATTAAAAATATGATGCACAGGTTGTATATTGACTATATGTCAGCAAAGTATCATGGTAAAAATCAACTGATATTCTTTACCTTTTAGTATGCATTGACCTATACAAGTTTATGAAATTCAAGGCAATCTGTCATCTTAATGGGGGGGGGGGGTTAACATAAGTTGGATAAACATCCCTTTCATTTTGCCATTAAACTTGAATTTGGAGGGTTGAATAAAAATTTTCAGCCCCACTTTTAAAAGAAAGATGAGTAACTGCAAGGTTTAGGTTATAGGCTACATACTTTAAAAACCAGATTTAAGATTGCTGTGCAAAAGTATAACAAATGCCAGATCACCCTAAACCTCAACATGCTTTGCTTCTTTATTAGTTTAAACACACATAGTGGCAAGTTAGAAGACCATTCATTTAAAGCCAAACAGTGTTTTATATCTTATCAGAGCAAGTCTACAAAGAAGCTGCATGCAGGCTGCTTGGAAACAAACACCTCAAACCAAGTGTCAGCTAGCCAGTGTCATGCAAGCAGAAATATTTATACATTACATGCTCATAAAAACAAAAAATACCATTTAAAAATTGTGAAACCATTTAATAACTAAAACTCCTGACAGACACATTAATGCAAATACAAAAGACTTATAAACCACGAAAAATCCTCTCTCTGAAAATTATATTTGATTACATTGCAGTACATTTTTATTTGCATTACATCATAAATCCAGAGTATTCCACAGTCTTGTTTACTGCATGAGAAATACAAATCTTACAGGACAGACTTTGTTCTCCATTGTAGACCCTGTAGAGTCTGAGTAAAGTCACTGTATACTCCTTTTTCCACATTTGGCTGACTGTGTTAAAAAAAACAGAAACTCATACATAAAACCAATAAACTTCATTGGTCGTCATTTTCATTCCAGATCATACATCAGTTCAGCTGCTTTAAAAGGAAAGTATTGCTAACTAAATGAGAGATGTCACTGTGTTATGTTAATATACAGTTATTCTTAAGAAATTAAATAGTTAAAAAAAATGTTCAAGTGATTGCAGCGCAATGATCCACAATCCCTGAAGGTTATGGTTTTTATTTGTGGCTTAAATTTCTGCAGAACCAAAACAGTAAAACTTTACATTAACTAGAGCACTTTCTCCCTTTGTATTTACAGAGTTGCAAAAGCAGATGCCTTCAGTTTAAAGTGCATTACCTCGGAAGTGGCCAGAAAAAACTTACTTGAGGATTTTAAACTTAAACAGCTGTACCATGATGCTATTCCCACATTCAGAAATTCTGAGGATAAAAAAAAAGAAATGCTGAGGATAAACCTTCCACAAAGCTGGAAGCTTACTTCCCTTATGGATCTGTTTTTCTTGGATAAGTTTCAACTCAGCTAATTCTGTTTTACTTGGGTTGATGCCATAAAAATTAAGGAGAATAAGGAAGGGCTTCAGAAAACTGCTGTTTGTTACACTCAGAAATAATTCACCCAAATTGAGAAACATTTATGTAGTTTTATTACTTAACAAGTTCCCATTTTTGTCTTTTTCAGATATTTTTTTACAAAAAAATAATTAAACCTTAAATGAACTATATACATTTGCACATTAAAGCTTATTTATTTAAAATACATAATGAGTTATATGTATTTAGTATTAGTAAAGTATACGTATTCAAAATAAAACAAACGTGTGCATTATTTTTCAATTACATAAAGGTAACCGCCATCCATCCATTTTCTCCCGCCTCGTCCGTCAGGGTTAAAGTTGGGCCGGTGACTATATACAGTCTATGGGCGTAAGGCGGGGTACACCCAGAACAGGACCGAACCCAGAACCTTCTTGCTTTTGCCACCGTGCAGCCCTGAAGGTAACCGGATTATGCAACTCGAACAAATAAGCTGTATTTGAAATAATTACACTCATTCATTCAAAATACATAGAGTTGACAGTTATGTGTTTCAATTAAATTAGCTTTATCAAATTAATGATGCAAATCATGTAAGGTTTATTTAATAGGGTTGTTAAAATTATTTAAAAAAAAAAAGAATTGGGAATTTGTGATGTTATGAAATTACATAAATCTTAAAAGTTGGGTGAAATATGTCTGAGTGTAGAAAATGTTTCAGTAGAAACACCTGCGTTCTATGTTGTGGAAAAAATACAGTTTTGTCCCTCTGTCTGAAAAGTTTTTTGAAGTTTTCCATGGTAATTTTCAATTTAATTGGTCGATTTTACGACCAACGTCCTTCATATTAGAATTAGTTCAGCCCAAATGAATGCCGCTCCATGGTCTCATTATGAAGGTATTATGAGGTGCTGACTTTCTCTTTCTCTTCTTTTAAAGCTATTTTTTCCTCTTCAGCTTGTTCAGCTTTATCTTGAGACAAATCAGATGGACCTCCATTCTGAGCGGAGAGATTATCTTCTTGGTTTTGGTAATCCTGAAGGGTTTTCCTCTTGAAGCAGCCACACTTCGGGCACAAAAGTTATAATTAGATCACACCAAAACAATGAAATTCTTCAGGCCTTTAGGCACCAAATATAAATTTAAAAATCTCACCTTGTACATGATAAACGTAATCAAGATCAGAAGCAAAAATCCCAGAACTGCTCCAGTCGCAATGATCAGAGGTTTATTTTGCGGCACAGTGAACTCAACCTGAACAGTAGCCTGTTAGCAGAGGAAAAATAAACAGTTATCCCTTGTTTAAAAGTGACTAAAATGTATTAAAAATAGGTACAGGTAAGAGTTATACATACTGATAGCTTTACTTTGTTGTCAGTCTGGGTCTTCTTCTGAAACCAAAATTCAGATTATGATAAAATGATATATATACTTCATTATATTTAGCATGGTATTATAGCTATGCAACCAATACATACCTCATCTTTAGGAGAATCCAGCATATATCTACCAGCATCATAGTCAATTTGCATAAAACTAATAAAATTGACCTCTCCACTGTCTCCAGTAAATTGTTTCAGAAAGGGCATATTCTTTAAATGAAAAGAAGGACAGTTAAAGGAAATTTTGCAGATATGTGGGGTGCATTTTGTCTTTAATTGTTGCATTACTTACTGACGCGTGGTCTTTCAGATTTTTGAAATGTACATTTGCCTCCAAGGAAAACTGAACGTTTGAAGAATTCTTCAAGGTAAAAGTATTACATTTCATTTCAATATAGTCAGGCTTTAGGCTGGAAATGACCGAGCACTCAGTTTTGTTCTTTAAAACAACAGCAAAACAAAATATTAAAAGCTTGCAGGTGAGACATACAAAAGGGGAGGTAATAAAAAAAAAAAGTGGTATTAAGTCAAATTACCGGCTTGACAACAACGTAATATTCTTGCACTTGAAAGTTGTGTTCCAGTTTATTTGGGAATAACAGTGAAACGTTGATGGGAAAATCCTTATAACCAGTGTTCTCTATCTGTAAGTAATGAGAAGCAACATCATAGTAAATAAAAAGACTCAAATTCTTAAACATAATATTTTAAATGCATATTTTTCTTGAGACTGAATAGTATTTTAAACCTCTTACATCATATATTATGGTCATCCTCTGTTTCTCGTATTGTTCTGAAGTGAAGTTGAGGTGATTTGTAGATTCATCTTTACTAAAAACAACAACAACAAAAAACAATCATTGCAAAATTTAAGTATATTTTGAGTTGTAAAGCTGAAATTAACTTTAATGTGTGTAACACTACTTACATTTTTTTTGTAATTCTGACTGAATATTTAACAGGGATATCTTTGGTCACGGGAAGTGTTTTGCTGGAGTTTGAATTTTCACTAAGAATGGAAATAGAAAACCGGTGTTTAAAATAAAGAAAAGATGATTGCAAATCTATGGCTTCCTTCTATAGAGGGTTGTTGATTCAAACATTTTACCTTTGTGCAATGACCGTCATCGACATTGTATCATTCCACTCAAAATCTTTAGCAACACGAAAAGTAGCGTTGAAGGTGGCCTTCGATGGGAAAAGAGAAAAGATATTAGATCAGGCTCTGAGAGAAAGGCAGGCAATTTAAAGTTAATAAGTTAGAGCTCTTCATAACCTCAGCTATATCTGTAAGAAGAACATCTAGCTGCGGTTTGACTAAGGGTGTAACATTGGCCCCAAACCTAACTTATGCTAATTTGGCCTTCTGTAGAGATTTTCTTAACTTCTGTTTTTTTTTTCTGTATTTACTATGAACCTTTTGTGTTTCATGTCAGTTTTACAATTAAAAGGGCTTCCTTCTTAAAAATCTTTCTTCAAAGCTGTACTAAGCATTAACATTTTAAGGACATGTCTTCCAATAAACCAAAATTACTCAATTTTCCAAGTGTTTGCATCAACATTGAGCTGACATTTGGTTAAGATAATAACAAAACACTTGATTTAAACTATACGACCATTAATAAGGAGCAAAATAAAACCCTGCGTTGATTTTATTTCTTGAAAACATTTTTTAAATCGTTTCATTTGAAACAATGAAGATGCGCGGAAAAGGAGAAAACTTATCACTTGTCTCTTTTGGATTCCATGCGGATTGTTTGGTTATAGATAGAGTCTGGCCTTTTTTTTAGCTTTCAGGACAAAAGATGACTAATGATATGATAACTGTTTAGAATAATAACAATGCTACTGGTGAAAATGCTACTGTGCCTCCCTGTGTTAAATAAATGTCATTTCACAATGTGTTACCATAAAAGGATCAGACAAGGCCATCATGGTTCTATGTAAGGGGCATGGGGAGTTATACAGTAATGCTGAGGTATATAAATGTATTTTTCATACATGGTAAACTTATATCTGGGTGCCCTATATTGGAATTCTTACCCCTTGAGGTTATTGTAATCTTAGTAACACCTGCATACCTATAGGTTTAAGAAACCAGGTTAGTTTCATCAAATCACTTGCCTGTGGTGTAAAAAATATTTTCAAATCCATTCCAGATTTTGTTAATGATAAGTTTTTATTTTCTAGACAAAAGTATTCTCTCTGGCTGTCGCACACCTGCAAGCCTGCTAGGCATGAGAAGTTGTTTTACTGATGTGAGATGTTTGACTCTTTAAGGTGAAAGTTATTTCAACAACCCCTGTTTGTTTCAAACGGTCTGTTGCTGATTTTGATTACGCTTGTTGTGAAAACTTCCCAATTCCCAACTCTTTGCCTTTGTCTGACCAGTCAAAGACAGAACATTGGCAAAGACTGTCTCTCTTCTCCTTTTCAAGGATTGATAAATCAGTTTCAGAAATTCTGTGGAAATTAATATATATGGTGTTATAAATTCTTTATAAAGAAAATCAGCAAATCATTCTTGCTATATATTGTTTTAAATTAGAAAAATGTTATATATTTGGGGGTTATGTTGACTGTATCAGGTTCTTTTAGGCGGTCATAATTCCCCCTTAACCTCCTTGCAAAACACCCCCTTGGGTTTGACTTACAGAGGATTTGCCACGATACACTGGAGAGCTGATGCCACAAATTGTTCTGTTCAGCACACCTTCTTCTTGGTTAGGGCAGTTGTGAGTTACTTTCTTAATCTGGTGAGGAAAGAAAAAACAATAAGCCGCTTTAGAGCTTCAAGTTTCAATGCCAAGCTATAGTGACAGAGCTTGTATCTTTGAGGGAGTTAAGAAATCAGCTTTTTTTTTTTTTTTTTAATGATTTCTGTATTTACAGAAGCTTCCTTAATTATTAATCTGAAAGGGGAAACTAAATGTTGCACTAACTCATAGAGCCTTTTTTTCTAACCAGCTGTAGGTATTGATAGCTATAGGCAGGAGGAAATTTCTGTTGTTGTCTGTCTGATCCTTCAGCTGTGTTTCAGTAAAACATAATGCTGCATTGTCGATATTCTGGCTGGGTTCTTGCTTCAGGCTTGGAGTTCTTCTATCTTGATTCCTAAAGATCTCACATTGCCCATAATGATTAATGGAGGAAATGGACTAACTTTCCTGTTCCTCTCTTGTCTTGTTGCTCCTGCTCTGCATCCCTGGTGCTTCCCAAGTTTATGTGCTCTCTTTCATCCCCTAGACTTAAATATTGGCTTCGAGATAACTCAAATTAACCTTTCTTCTCACATTGGAAGAACTGCGTTAATGCTTCTGTAACCTTTCCATCTTCTCAAACCCCATTTTTGTTGCTTCACGAGGCCATTCACACTTAGCATGGTCCATTTCTGTTAAAAGGGGAGTTTTATGCTCCACTGTCACTTCATGAGGGATGAGTATGAGGGATTGCTGCAAATTCAACGACAATGCAAGCCCGTTCACTGTTGCTACATTGCATCCTCAGCAGTGTATGGGTAAAAGACAGACTACACCCTGGACATGTTTCCATTCCATCATAGAGTTACACGTAGACATACAACCATGCACATACACACTCACACCTAAAGGCCTTTTCTTAATTACCCCTGTTGGCTCCATCTTTGAGAAAGAGAGGCCTGGAGGATAGTGCATTGTCAGGCTGGTGTTGTATGAGTCATCGCCATCATTATTCAGGGTTATCAACACGCTGAAGCCATTATTTTCTGTCACCAGTACTTCCTTAGACCTAAAACAGTAAGAGCATTTTTATGGATTCAGTTAGATTTAGTTTGGAGAAACAGTTTTACTTGTTTAAAAATACCTACAAAAATCTAAAGTCCACTTTAAGATCGGGAATGCAGATTTCCTTATCACAATGTTTTTCGAAAGGAACCTGTAATGAAAAAAAAAATAAAAATAAAAAAATTGACAGATAAGAGCTGAATCAGTTAAATGAAAAAATGGCCTAACTCAAAGAAATAAAAAGTTTTATCAAATGTTTTTTATACAGTATCTGTTTACATTTCATAAAAGCCCTTGGCTCCTGTTAGTAACTGTACCCACATCAGTCGAAGTGTGCTGTGTGCTGTCAATGTTCAAAACTCCAGCTGCATTCTCACTGTCGGTTTGGGAAAAGGTTAATTTGACGGAGACTGGAGATAATGTGTCTTTTACACATCTCTGGAAAACAGAAATAACGGCATGAAGCATTCTTTTGCAAACACAGAACTAGGAACCTATTTTGAGTAACACTAATGCCAATGAAAAGCAAACCATTCATACTTCCATGAAGATAGAATAGTTGAAGCATGTTTCCTTGCGAGTCAGCTCATAGGTATTTGTGATATTCTTGCTTGTCTTTTCATTAGTCTTGAAAAAACCTCGATATATTTGCCTCAGTGGATCCACGATGAGTGTCAGAGAGATGTTGATTCCTTTTCCTGCAGGGGTTAACAGAGACATTAAAATATCAAATGGACAGTTGCTGTTGGTGAAAATCCTATTTTTGAGTCCCCACCTGCTTTGGTCTTTGTTGCTTCCTCCATTACAAAGCAAGCTGCTACATTAACCATTGATAAAATGTCATCCTTCTTCCTCCCTATGCATGTAATATTCTCTATGCTTATCATCTCAGGATAGAATGACAGCTTAGCCTTGACGTTTAAAACCGGCTTGGACCTGAAAGACAGAAAATAAATTGAACCATGCCACATTTTTGAAGCATCAAACTTTACTTTATAACTGCTTTCTACTGCTACACAAGCAAAATTATACCTCAAGACAACTGCAGCACCCTGTGATCCCACCACAATATCTGGCAGCATATCATCACCTAGATCAATATCTCCATTGATGTCTTGACCAAAGAACCTCAACCCAGGATTGAAATCTGCCCCTGTGATTCTCTGGAAGAGCAAAGGCTTCAATATTGAAACTGTCACATGTTTTTTGTACAACAGACAGGCAGTTAGAAAAAATTAACAAATGCATTTTGCCCCATAACAATTACCAAGTATTTATAGCAAGATTGGACCACACCATTAGAATTTGACCAGAATGAGGATGTCTCTGAAGGGTCTTAATGGAGCCTGCTGTTTATAAAGAACACTATGTGCTTCCCATTTCACCTGATTTCAGGTTCTATTTGAATTTTAAAACAGTGCCCAAAGTTTTCTCTGTTAGAAAATTATTCAATATTAGTTTTCAAGGCCATTGAAACAATGAAACCATGGAGAGAAAGGTCTACATCAGTGGTTCCCAATCATGGTCCCCAGGGACCCCTTCCCTGCATGTTTTGGAATAGTCTATGTTTCATCACACCTGATTCAAGTTAGTACTCCTCTGCAGTCGGGTGCTGTAGAAGCCTGTTGATCAACACTTTTTTTTTGCTTTTTGTTTTTGGTGTGACGCATCAGGGAAACACATTTAGAGCACATACCTGATTACTTGTAATTGATGAAGAAAAGTGTGTGTTAAAATTGATGTACTCAGTTACATATCTTTAATTCTATAGGATTTTATATTCAGACATCCTGTAATTTTATTTTTCATATAGAATCTTTAATTTGTGTGTCACCTGGCTAAAATCTTTGCGTATCCCTGTGCCTCTTTGTCCAAGGTAGATGTAAACAGCTCCTGCGTTATCCTCCTCCATAGGGGCTCCCACTGCAACATCTCTGAGACCATCTCCATTCAGATCTGACAGACTGGATATGGTGGTGCCAAATCTACCCATGGATGGTGCTCGCACTTTAAGCTTGCTTTTTAGTTCCATCTATAGGCATTAAGGATAATATTAACTGAATATAAACTATATTTATATTTACTATAATTAACTATATGAAAAAGTAATGTCACACCTCATCAGATAGAGAGTAGATGTAGATCATTCCTTCTTTTTTCTCTTCTGGCAGGTAAAACAGTGGAGCTCCAACCAGCAGAAAGTCAGTGTTACCATCTGAGTCAATGTCTACAGAGCACAGCTCTGCACCAAAATAGGAACCAATCTGTAAAGTATGGATATAGATTTGTTTTCTGAGCATATTATTTGTAAGAAACAGCTTGCAAATTCAATCAGGTTTTCTGGTTTCCTTTCTGCAACTGTTGATATCATGAGCCTATGTTAACCCTAAGTTAAAATGCCATTTGTGTGTTTGCAAATAGAAAATTGATTGTAAATTCCTCATTCTTCTTGAAACTCATAAGCAAAATATTCTGAGACTAGTTTAAATAGGAGCAGCATGTATTCATTTATATGATAGATGACCTGTTCCTGAGTTATTCTTTGGGTTACATTCCACTTGTCATCATTAGGTTGGAAAACTATGACTTGTCCCGAGTGGTTGAAACGTGGTGCACCAGTGAAATACAGAGGACTGCCATTCCTCTCTCCAACAGAAAGAGAGTATCCTAAAAGTGTAAGCAGAAAAAGATGTTCAAAATGGTTTTCCTTTTTGCATCCCAAATTGTTTCACAAACAGAAGTAAATACTAGTATATTTGAACACAATCAAGATCCATATTTGATAACTTAACTAAAACAAATTATTTTAGTGAATTATCAAACATTATTATACCCATGTAGGAGTCCTCTTGCATATCAGGGTCTAAAATCACTTTATCTTGTTTTTGTGGCTCATTGAGAGCCCCACGCCAGTTGTTTGATCCCACAGAGCCCAAAATCAAGGTGTCCTGTAAACACAAATGTATTGTCAAAATTTTATTTTGTTTTATTTTTTTAAGAATTCCACTATTCAGTATTGCAGCGAGTTCCAATTGTAATCAGAAACTGAAATTTCCAACTTCCACGTTGTATTCCAACTGGAACAGCCGTGAAAGTCAGTGAAACAGGATGGTATCTGACTTTTGTATCAAAGTTCAGTGCTACTCACATCAACAACAGTGGTTTAAACTCTCCCACTGTTTATAGGAGATCTTTATTATGTTTGTAGCATTAAGTGAATGATTCAGGGGCTACTTTTAACCGTGTTGATGATGATGTGTTTCAATGCATTTTATATGTGCATAATACTGTGTAAAAAGTGTATTTTCATTGTTACTGGTGTAGCAGTGGTCATGAAGAATATGAAGGTATACAAGCTGAACACTAAGAGACATTTACCTCAGAAATTATATTAACCCAACTTCTCAATTTCCAATAAAAATTGATTTCTTAGATATATGGAGTTCATATTTTGTTATTTTGGCAAGGCGTCATTACTACATCCTATTTCAGGAATAAATGAGGACCCAAAGGTTGGACAAAACATGGAAGACAGCTATATACGTTTACCAGCTAATCCAAAGGTTAAACATCATTTACCTTGTGTGATACAGCACTCAATCCACTTTGGGACATTTCAACAGTCCTTTCTTGAGATCGAGTCACATTAGCTCCTACAGAATGTACAAACAGGGAAAAAGTGTCACCAAAGCATGGACAGAAAAAAAAAATGATTTTGTGTCCTCATGGATCAAAATTGAAAATCAAAACTGAAGAAAATGGTTAATATTACCTTCTATAGTAAATATCTGCTTTTGCAAATTTTCCAGTAATCCAGTGAGTTCATCATAGTTTTCAATCTTTAAGGCATTTTTGTCTTTAGGCTCTGATGCAATGTCTTTTAATTTGTCTAAATTAACGTTTTTGACCTAAAATGAGAAGAATCAATTGATATTTTCATACCTGATGTTATTCAAATCCCCCTTTGGTTTACACAGTGGCATATGAAACAAAAAGCAAACTTTATCCTCGAAAGAGCTGCAGTGTTTAAGTGGTCCTCATTAGTGATCTGATTTAACAGCAGCCAACAATCTGCAACCAATCAGTTGAGATTAAAATGAATGAATACGTGGCTGCATCTTGTTATCTCCAGTTGTTGTTAGATAAGAGTCCAAGGTGTACGCTGCTGTTACAGCAAACACAGGGATACAAAACCATCCACATACACATTCTTACCTGAAACCTAATAACCTCACAGCTTTTTTGACAGTGGGAACCCATGCATACATGTGAAGAACATCCAAACTCTTTGTAGAGAATCCTCAAGCTGAGGATTCTCTGTTCCGGTTTACTAGTAATTAGGGTTGGACGATATGGCCAAAATTTATATCAGGATACATTTTTTAATTTCAGTCGATACGAAAAATAAAAGCCTTAGAAAGACAGCCAAGAATGCCTACAACAGATGACTATACAAACTCATAATATTTTGCAATATTTATAAAAATCCTCCAACATAACATTTAATAAATATTAGCTTTGAAAAAAAAAACACATAAAACTAAATTAAAACCTGGAACATCAGTCAGTGACCAATGCTATGTTTATAGAATGTGATATTGAAATATTGAAAATGTGGTTAAAAGTCATATCTCCAATATTGAATTAAATCATATCATGATAAATATGGATATTGAAATATTGTACATCTCTACTAGTAATGTAGCTGGAACAAATAAATGACCACAGCTGTATCTTTTAGTCATCTACTACAGCAACCTGTTCAAACTTACCCCAATGACGATTCGAATGATATCTTTTTTTTTATAGGTTTCAATACTCTTGAGCTTTCTATCAGTATCACTTGGATTTCCATCTGTAATTATCACCACAGCTTTAGCCGCATCTTTTGAGGCTCCTGCTGTTTGGTTTTCCAATATTGTATACCTGAAGAAAATGCAAACATTTAAAGTTGTTGAACGAACACTATGACACATAGAGTTTTAAGAACTTTGGGAAAGGATATGTTTAAAGTCTTGTAGTAAATGTTTGTAATGTAACCAAACGTACAGCGTCCAATTGAGGGCTCTATGTGTGTTGGTCAGAGACTTCATATGTTCTTCTTTTTCAAGTTTCTCTAGAGCAGTGCCATTAACATAGTCATTAAAGTCAAACACTTTTCTGACGTCTGTGGAAAACTGAGCTGCTGCAAACTAGAATAAAACACATTATTTATCAAACATTACATATAGAACATAAATTATTACAATACCTAAACTTCAGAATAAATGCTCAAGTAGTGCAGTTACCTCGATAGATGTTTCATTGAGCTTGTCCATCATTTCTCTTATGAAATCTTTATTTTTGTTAAATTCTGCTCCAGTCATGCTCTCAGATCCATCAAACAGAAACACGAGGTTTACTTTCTTTTTTGTACATTCTGGAAAAGGGTACAGAAAGTTAGACTACTGTATAAATTAGATTATAAATAATGTAAACTGTATATTTTTAGCTTGTTTGGGGTCATCTTACTTTTGAACAAAGGATTAAAAGAGGACAACTCCTGAAACTCATCTGTGATGTTATAACACAAACTGTTCAAGAAGACGTTCTCATCACATGGATGAGCAAGACTTGGACTACAAGCCTAAAGCAGAACACAAACGGTCAGAGAAATTAGATTACACACTTTTTACACATTTGTTTTGCACTAAAATATCACCAATTGTGTGAAATTTCTTACAATAAACCTGGATCCTGAAGAATCTTTAGTTATTGACAAACCGAGATGTTTGGCCACATAGGGATTTTTCTCAGAAGAAACTGCAAAAGTAACATTTGATACCAGTTAAAGTTTACGGCTTCTATAAACTTAGTAACCTGTTAAAAAAAATCTGTCTCTACAATTCTGTTTCATGATCTGTAAATGACAAATAAAAGATTGCAAAGGTTCCTACATTTATCTCTATTTAATGTTGTCACAGATCATATGAGCCCAAGATAGATTGTCTCTTGTTTTGTATAAGTTCTAATTAAATGTGTTAACATATAATAAATTCATTGATTCAGTTTGGTTTGGTACACCAAACTGTCTCAATAAAATCAAGCATTGAAACTATGTAAACCTCTAAAGCCTAATCACATTTCATCAGGCAACTACATACATATAAATGCACTTGGTTAAAACATTATGATACACCTAAAGAAAATCCAGTGCAACCAGCTAACTATAGTAGTCTGCTAACTAACAAAAAGTCTACCTATGTTAATATGATCGCAGCATACAGTAGATACACCTGAACATTAGTGAACAAATTGCATCATTAAAACAAAGAAACAGCAGACAGGTTAGGGATAAAGCTGTAGAGGCGTTTAAAGCAGGTCTAAGAATAAAATTATATTTTAAGCTTGGAACATATCAGTGCTCTTTTCAATCCATCAACTGAACAATGATGAGACACATCCCCAAGCAAGACATGGTCCCCTACCTAAACTGATCTAATAGTTCTTAACATAATGAGTGGTTCCTAGGATTTCTAATAGTAGAATGGGAGGCAGATGTTTTAGTTATTTGGCTTACCTTTGGAACCAACTACTGTGAGGCATACACGTCCTTCCTAACTCTATATAAAGCACTACATAGTGGTTACGCCGTTTTACATGAGTGTCAGAACGTCTAGTGGATGAATAGAAATAGAGGACTCAAAATCTCCCACAATACACCTTGAAAAGTAGTGCACATCCATCATCAATAGGCAAGCAGATGTATCCCAGAATGCTTTTCAAGGGCTACCCGCGCAAAGCATCATGGGAATTATTTTGACTGTGAGAAAGAACAAAAGATGGTGCAGACAGGGTGCGGGGAGACAGAGTTACACGTGACCAACGGGGAGCGAAAAGTAATGATATAAAGTCCACTATAAAGCCCCCAGTCTATAGTGACTGAGGGGTTAGGGGTTAGGGCGGACGTTCGGCACAGCCCTGTCTACTTTTAAGACTAGGCTTAAAACTTTCCTTTTTATTAAAGCTTTTATTTAGAATGGCTGAGGTTATCCTGAGCTATCTGTAACTTTGTAGTTATGCTGCTATACTCTGTTAGCCCATCTAAAGTATTTCCCCCTTTAGGCTGCTGAAGGACATAGGGGCTACTTTGCATGTTTCTGCCTCATTCTACTTTCAACTATCTTTATTACTGTAACTTCTAACTTGATGTCCTTTCTGTTTTTTGACATCACAGTTGCTTCATCTGGCCTGGTGCTCCGTTTAGCTGTGACACCAGACTGGAGGGAGGCATCAGCTAGGCTGCAACTTTCATTAGAGATTATAGAGTTGGGCCTATTTTCCATTGTTTAGTCCTGCTTCTCTCCTATACACAGCTAGGGACTCGGTTATTATAGTAACCTCCGATGTGCTATCTTTCATCCCTTTGACGACTGCCTCAGAACTTGTCTGCTTAGCTGTTTATTTCCTAGCAGAGCTACCTGAGTAGCCAGTTTACAGTTACCTTTTCTAACATAGAAAATATTTATAGATCAGTCCTTCTATTATTGTTTTGTTTGTCTGCTTCTGTCTTCTTTAACCCCCAGTTGGCCTCGACAGAATGCTACTGACACTGAGCCTTGTTTGTCTGGAGGCTTCTTCCCGTTAAAAAACGAGTGTTTCCTCTCTACTACCACTGCATGAATGCTGGCTATGAGTGATTGTTGCAGTCAATGAAACAATCCAAGCCAATGTTTACTGTTCATCCAGGAGGAGGTTGGGTTTCCTTAGATAGAAAAATTTTAACCAGTCTGCCTGTATGATTTGTTTGAATTGTGTAAAGCGCCTTTACATGACAGTATTTGGGGTTTTCATATAGTTTTTAAATAGTAAGGTTAAATTATACCTCCACTATTTAGATTCATAATTAAAATATATGTATTACTGGAAACCCTTTTTCATTTCTTTCATTATGCAGTGGTGGGTATGGGTAAAAGCTGTGAATACCATTAGGACTGAACCACTCTTCATTTCCATATTGGTCGTGCTTGAATATTCCTCCTGATCCATTCAACTGCAGCGGTGCGGTAATAATTATCCTGTGAAGCACAGTGGTGTCAGATTAAACCCAGAAAATATCTTTTAACAAATAGTAAAATGTATGCTCTTATGAGGAAGGTGCTATTAATGTGATGAAATATTGCGAAACACCTCTAACCACAAACGGCTCCAGCTCATCACAGGAATTCTTTTTCTCTATTTCTTCAAAATGGATGTCACTGTGTGTTCTTCAGACTTAAACTTATACCGAACCAGAGAAGTAGAGACGGAAAGCTCACCCTTTCATATTGGATGACGAGTACTGAAGCACTTTGTATCCAAAGAAATCCTCCGGCTCACCATTATAAACAATAGGATTGCCCTTGTCAACGTTGAAAGCTGAACAAAACTGGATGGCTGCAGCTGAAGAGGATGAAAAGTACTATAAGTTTGACAAGCTCACAGAAAGAAAAAGTTCTTAAATGGGGGATTACAGTGAGGAAAAACAGTGCAATTTTTCATTCAATAAGTGGAAGTCTAATTTCTGTTATTGAAAAGGATGGCAGTACCGGTTGCTGATATTTTTTTCTGTGAGGGTCAGAAATAGTAATTGGAAAGTTAAGTTGTTGTTTATATTTCTCACTTCACGACATGTGTTGTGAATTGGCGCTAAAAAAAACGAATTGAAGTAAATTACTTCTGCACAATAATAGCTGCCCAATAATTTTGCTCATATAGATGTTCTCTTAAGGAATCCAAAATCTCACCTTCACTTTCTTAAACATTTATGTTTGAGGTTGATTGATTTTTTTTTTTTTTTTTTTTTTTTATAACCAAGAACAACATGACTGGTAGCAGTCCCAATAGTGAAGTGCTTAAACATTTTAAATACAATGTGGAAGACCTGTGTTCAAATCCCAGTTCTTTTCGGGAAGGGAATCTGCTGCAAAACTTTTACCAAGTCATTTAATGACATGAATATTGAAACAAAGAGTCTGTGCCTGGCTGTTAATTAAAAAAAAAAAAGAATTATGTGTTTCTCAACCTCAGTACTCAGGGCCCCCTCTCGATTTTTTGATGGGTCTCTGCTCAAGCACACCGCTTTTAAAGTGACAGCACTATCTACTAAACATGCTGTAGAGCTGTCTTAATCAACTATTCATATCAGTCTTTAGTGTGACAAAATGCAAAATAACACCTAAATAAAAACACGCAGGTCAGTGGGTTTTAAAAACCCTGTTAGACTGCCACTGCCTTTTTTAATTTTTGCAGGCACAGTTAATGATACATAAAGTTAAGGATATGAAATAAGGAAAAGCCATCCCAGCCCATCCCCAATGCAGTATGTTTAACTATCAGAGAAATGAAATATTTTCTTTCGTTTTGTGGCAGTCTGAAATGCTAGTTTTATATTTAATAATGGGGAATATCTTCAGATATTTAGGGAGCGGTAATTTTGTAACTTCAGAAAAAGACCTTGCCCTTTCTATTTTTATTTTAATGTATAATGACTGCTTTTACAGACATATATATAACTGTGCTGTTGCATCTCAGGAGGAAGTAGAAAAAAAGAGAGTTCCTGACTTAAACCACATACCTTAAATTGTAGCTCCTACCTCCTGTTTCTAGCTGTCATCCCTTCAATTTTCTTGATAGACTCCAAGCCTCATGTATTTTTAGAAACATTCTAAATATTCTACGAATTTATGGATCTTCAGAGATGATCTTTATGTATCTCGTTGTCTATCTATGTTCCTCTTGACTGAAACCCTCCTGCTAGATTAAATGTCAAACCAGCCCGGAATCGATCAAATCCTCCGTTACTCTTTGAATTACATATAATACAATGACTCACCACCAAAAAACTCTCATGTTTAACACAACAAGTTTACCACTCTTGAAATATCAGCAGCCTCAAATTCATCAAGTTGCTCCACTTTCTAATTTTCATTTTCTCTTAATTATTGAAATTATTCATGATTTCTCCAGTTCTGTATGGGATCTCTGCATGTAGCTCATAAGACCACCATAAAACATAAATTTGACATCTGGGTGATAATCCAATCAAAAGCAATAAGCATTCATCTGACACGTCAGCTCGATACACAATCCCTTAGGTTCACCACAGAGGACACTAATGACTGCTAGCTGTGTTTTTTGGATGTTTGGTGCACATGGAAAGAGATGGATGCATCAAGAATGAGGTTTAAAGGAAGTAAACCCACACACATTGGTTTTACAGGAAATGAACACTCAGATCAGAACCTTCTGTTTGACTCTAATTATCAAATCGAAGACAACTTTCTGTCATCAGAACTCTACACCATCTGGTTGAACACGTCCTAACAAAGAAAGAAGGGAAGTTAAAAGGAAAAATCTTCTCGCCATTTAGTGCTATATGAACAATACTGGTGTCAATGTTACTGAACTCTGAACAGACAGTAAAAAAAAAGAGAAAGGAGTCAAAACCATTTACTGTCATTGATAGAGAAGTTAACACTGCTGGTAGACTGAGAAAAAAACTGCAGGAGTTGTCGCTCTCTTTTCTTGCGTCACCTTCTTTTTTTTCAGTGGTGCAGACATGCTGCTCTTGCATTTGGTGGCACACAATTAAGCATCTGAAGGAAGTGGCAAAAATAATGTTTTTTTTTTCTTTGACTTTGCTCAGACAACTCAACATTACAGACATAAAACAATAAGCGACGTGTTTGTGTTTCAGATTATCATTTTGTCACATTTTTGTCAAATAGTGGGATAGAAAAGTATAACTGTGATTTTTTTTTTTTCAAGCCCTGTTGTTCCAATTTCAACCAAGGTATCATGGTGCTTATCATTAAAATGCAAATAAAGTGGGTTCAAGATTCCCAAGAGTTAATCTGCAAATACTAACGTGTTCAAATAAAAATCTTAAAGTAACAGCATTGCTTAATTTAGTCTGGGTTAATCAGAATTTAAAGAGTATTTAGGGATGAATGATTGCTCTGTTTTTTATTTTGTTTTTTTTTGGTTTTTTTACTTCCAACATACAATTTCTTCTTTCCCATGAAATAATAAAGTGATAAAATAAATAAAGCTAAAACTTTTCTTCAACTCAGGTGTGACCAGATTATTGGCACATTTCCTCTACAGACGTTATGAAAGGTTTTACATTCATAAAGTACAGCTAAATTTAATGTAATCATCAACAGTGCACCATTGCTAGATTATCACCATATTTACCCTTACAAACGGCTTTTTAAAGCAAAAAAAGGGAACTGTACAGGCAGTAAAACCTCGATACTCAGCAGTCTAGCTTCAAAAATATGTAATTCTGTTAGACAAAAGAGGTTTAGAGTTTACTTAGCAAAGTTTCTGATTTTGCTTAAAATATGAAACGTTCTGTTTTCAGGAAAGGGGATTGACTTCATAAGAAGTGTTTAGATAACCAAAAGCTCAAATTAACAAAAAATAAATAAAGAAAATGGAAAGAGAAGTTGGATATTTGCATGGTTGGAGTTTTAAAAGACAGAATTCCTGTATTGAATGTCATAAGAAATATGTGTTTTCTAAAGCTGTGAGCATTAATAATTACAGAGGCATTTTTATATTTAATTTAAAGTCATTAAACGTTTCAGACAAATAATACAATATGCAGCAAGTATACTTTAAGTTAATTTCAATGCATTGTTTCAAAAAAATGATTGTTTTCCAAAAACTGCTGAACAAAATCTTGCCCCATAGAATAAACTATTAAAATATATTGTTGACGAATAATGCTGACATTATTTAAACATTTTTTAATTCTTATTTGCTGTTTGTCCTATTACGTATTTTCTCGTAAAAGAGCAAAAGATAAAATTGGTAACACAAAGTCGAAATTGCATGGGCTCGGAGATGAATAACACCCTTTCGTGGTGAAGGTTTCCTGTCTCGAGTCTCAACTATTTCCTTTCAACCAAAAAACATAAGTCAAAGAAAAATTTAGAATTTCTCACAAACTGAGGAAAAAAATACTCAGGAAATTTTAGAAGAAAATAAATATTGATCCCAGATTTTTATGTGTAACCTTTAGATGAGTTTTACACTTTCTGTTCAGAACAATAATTCATCCAATGTTTCATGTTTATTGATATCCTCCTAAAAAAGAACAGACTTCAATAAATATTTTTTTCTTACCTGCTAACGCCATATAGACAAGCAGATCGAATTGTCGTGGTTCGTGCATTTTGACACGAAGTGAGACACTGCCGATACTGTGTCTAGTTAGGAGTGTGCAGTCTGTTTCTCTGCGTTTTTTAAAAAGCAGGGTGTTTCCTTAGCAGGTGGTTGTGACACTTCCTCTATCACAGAAGTG
>JAUZNJ010049900.1:0-30846 GCA_034780135.1 Jordanella pulchra
CATATATATATATATATATATATCTTTTTTGAGCTTTTACTGCACCAAGACCACCTTGGATTCAGGTAACGATAGAGAGGTACAGAAATCCCTCCTGAATGTTCTGATCTGGTTCCAGGTGGATAAAGACACCTTAGATATGCAGCTGCAAGAGAAGAAGAGACAAGAGGAAGCAGCCAACAGAGAACAAAACGCCTACAGTGAGTTAATGGCCAGTTGTTGCAATTATTCAAAATAAGCCCATAACAAAGATAAATAAAAGCTGACTAAATTAAGATAACTCTAGATAACATTTAATAATATTGAAGTGATGCTTTCATAAAGTACGAGGGATTCTGGTGAACAGTACACGTCCTTTCTAAACAGATGCTGCTGTGCAGCAATACAACAAAGCTGCTTGCCTGATCCAGAGAAGACAAGACAAGGAGAAGCGGAAGATGGAAAAGGCTACAGCCACCTTCTGGCATCAGAACCAGCAGCCTGGGTTTGATCTAAACAACCCAGAGGGCTCGGAAAAAACAACATCTCAGATGATGCTGACCGACTTTTTGGGTGAGGACCCAGAGCAAAAGAACCGACTGCAGAGACAGAGGGAGCAGCTCAGAGACTGGCTCATCCAGCAGCAGGAGGAGCAGGAGGAGAACAGGCACCAGCAGAAGATGGAAGGTAGGGGGTGCTGTTGTGCTTTAAAGGACACAATACTGAGTTCACTCTTAGTTGATGCTTCTGTCCTCCAACCTGGACTTTAGAGCTGAACTATAACCAGAGCAGAGTGGATATGGATAAAGCAGCTCTACAACTCCAGAAGCTTGAGATGGAGAAGAGAAAAGCAGACATCATTGCCAGTACAAAATATAACCTATACAAGGTGAGATATCTTTTTATTTAAGTCGGCCATCCAACTGTTACACGATTAAGGTTATGTGATTTTAAGAATATCCAAGTTTGGCAGAACAAAGGAACGTTTAAAGGACAGCAATGTGGAGATAGACACCATTTTTTATGATAGACACAGAGCCATACATTAACACTGCTTAAAATAACTAGTCCAACTAGGGTCAATAAAAAGAGCTCAGCTGAGCAAATTAACACTGAAACAGCCATTAGCAGGACTAGGAAATGTTTGAAGGGCTGCAGCAACATTTTGAACTTTGAAAGAAAATATATTTTAAATTCATTTTAAAGAGTAAACAAAGAAAAAGTACATTTAATGATTACGACATTGCAGTTTTAATAATAGGATCTGATACAAAGTCAATGAAAGGTTACCTTGCTAATAGATTATTTTGATTAACAGCAGTGTCACAAAATATAGGAGATTTTCTTTCATCTCTGTCACATTTTATGCAGGTTAAAGGTCACTTTATTGATACCTGCAGGGGTTCAAAAAATTCATGCACACATCTTAACACAACCAATTAATTTAATAGTATTTAAAGTGCTCCATGCTCCTCAAGTCAAATGAAAGCAGGATATGGCACAGAATGAATTAAAAATAGGATGAATACTATAATCTGTTTAAAGCAAAGAGCTAAAACCTACAAAACTGAAATAACCTGGACTTAATAGAATTTGTTCAAACCATTGAAATCCAAAGAGGGTGCTTTTGTTTAGTAAAAGCTCTTAGCTTTTCTATGAATGTCTGGTCCTTGATGATGGGGGGAAAGGATCTTCTTTCAGTGGGTTGAAACTTTCTGTGGACTGAAGCCATCATTTTAAACAAAAGTAGATTTATATGCTGTCCCTGACGGGGGTCTCGAATAAGTCTCCTCAATCAATGAGGAGAACTCATCATCAGAGCTGATAAATCGAACCATGAACCCAGGAAAATACATTAAAATCTGAAGCTCAGACAGAGTGGGAAAGAATCGAGACGTATCAATACTTTATTTAGCTTTTTGTTTTTACAAGATCGAGGAAAAACGTAATGAGGAAAAGGAGCATCGTGATGAAGATTGTGCCCCAACCGCTGTGGGGGTCCCTGGCCTTTGTCCCAGTGATGACAGGAGACCTCCTCCTGAGACCCCGCAGCAGGTCACTCAGTTCCAGCAAGACCAGATGGAGGAGAAGAAGGTAAGACAAACTACCTGAAACACACCAGTCCAGATCAAAAAGCTGCTCATCTACAGGCGTTTGTGGTCTTCTAGAGGTTGGAGTCAGAGAAGAAGCGAGAGGAGGATTTGTACGATCGCATCCGACTGGATTCGGCCCGTAGAGCTCTGCTGATGGAGCGACAGCAAGCCAGGCTGAACAAGCAGCTGAGGAAACACCTGGACAGCTGTAACATTCAGCTGGCCCAAACCCAAAAACAACGGTCAGTAGAGTTCAGAGAGGATCCCGCTGTGATCAAAGTCTCCTCACTCCTCAACCTGATTTTAACTTGTCTCATTTAAAGGAAGCCAGATCTTAAAAGAGGAGACATTGAAGACAGCTTCTTCTCCAAATTCAACACCTGCAGCAGATGATGGGTGAATACCAACAGTTCTGCTGCAAGAGGAGCACAAAAAATAAACAGAGCAACGGAGAAAACATTCTTCTTTTTGTCTGCTTTCTTTACACTAAACATTTAAACCCGAGAGACCCATCTACAGCTGCAGCTATTTAATATTATAAGCTGATTTTTCACAGCTTACATATAAAGCTTTCTTATCTACATTAATAATAATAGTTTTAATGACAATCTGATCAAATAAATTACTAAACCTGGTTAAATTTGTAAAATTTAAAATAAAAAAAGACCACCACAGGGCTATAAAATGAGACCTCAACACCCTGATAATAACGGGTATGATCCCATCGATGATTTTAATCCACTTATTCACTCTGCTGAAACACTTCTTTGCAGCTTCAAACTAATCTGACACACAGCTGAAGCATTCTGCCCCAGGTTGACGGACATAAAGGTGAAGCTCAATGACCAACATGTTGCTGCTGCAGGCGGTTAAAGGGTCTCAATAAACACTGAATGGATTCATCTCCGTCAATTCTTTAGTTCGGATTAAAAATAAAAATGTTAGAAAAACAATCACATCTAAATGCAAACATTATTACGGTTGTTGTTTTCTTTGACACAAAATATAAACAGTAAATACATAAAGATTATTTAAACAGTGTAACCCTGCAAATCATTCTGAAAATCACAATTTCTCAATTTTCTTAATTGAAAAGAACCATTTTTTTCATTAAGAAGATAAAACCACATTAATCATGAAGTGATGTATAAACTGAGCCAACTACTCTACTTCCTTTCTGCATATTTGACCAAACCTAATCCTCCTCGCTCTTCTGCTCTTCTTCTACAAAAATGAAGAGGAAGCCCTGGTCTGTGCCGATCTTAGATCAGACAGGAAGCAGCTCAAAGAGGAGATTCTGTTTTAGTGGGACACGTGAAACGGGTTTCAAAGTTCTAGTTGGTTTTCAGAAACTCGTTTTCAGTCACAAACGTCTTCCATCTCCTCTGCCACAGAACCAGCGCCTCCTTCTGTTGTTCTGGAGGCAGAGAACTGTACCTGAAACACAATGGAAAAGGTTCAGAGCAAGTTATGACCCAGAGCCCCAAGGTTTACCCACATCCTCGCAGAGCCTCACCTGATGGAGTTTATGGCCAGCTGTTTGAGGGAGCCCACGTGGGACTTGATGCCCCCGAAGCCCACAAAAGCTTCATAGAAGTCATAAGAGAGACCAGAGGCCCCAAACATGGCCGGGTCATCAGAGCTGATGACCAGTGGGTGATTTTCCAACATCAGAGCAGCAGCTGGATGGTTCCGTAAATCTTTCACAAGCTTTAGAACCTAAAAACAGCTTCATGTCAATAAATTACAGAAGTACTGAAAGTTCCTGCATGTCAGAGACTGAAACCTGTTTATTAAATACATTCATAGTCAGATGGTTTAATTCAAAGGTTTTTATTCTGTTGATTTTGACTCACAGTTGATAAAATGTGGTCCAAGTCACAACCGTATAGTATAAAGCAGCTTGATGAAATATATTAATGTAAATAAGCTAACCAATGTGAAACAGGAATGTTTCTGACTGGAAAAATAACCCAAGATGTGATGACAGACACCAAATCCCACCTAAAACAGTAATAATTTTACACAATTGGATTTCATTTAGCAACTGAAACTAAAAACTGGGCCTTATATAGACTAATTAGAGGCAAACAAGATTTCAAGAATTCAAAAGTAAAGTAAATTTTAAATAAACCAAGTTGTTTTCTTTTTCAAATGAACGGTATCAACAGGTTCAGTAAAGTACGTTTTCATAGTTCTGGATCTGGGCTCCTTAAGCATAACTTGCTGCATCAGAACACTATAGCGTGGGGGTGTTCAGAAAACCAGCACTCTATAAACACCTTTAGAAGCTTAACCTCCAAATTTAGGGGGTTCATGACCGACTTTCAAACATCTGTCAAGTCAGTTCTCTTCTACATGATGATGTGGGCTGAGAATTTATACGTTTCTGGTGCAAAATTTGAATTTTCTGAAAAACTGATTTTTTTTTTATTTAAGCCATAAGTATCACACTTATTATATGAGCCTGTACTGTGTGTAATAAATCGATAATAAAAGGTAAAAATAAATTCCCCTTCAGTCAAGATCTGATGCAATGAGATGCAGCTGTAGGAGTTTAGCCGCATCAGAACCTCCAGTTTCAGAGGATTCTGTGAGAAATGCAGCAGTTGTGGTCAGTGTACCTGGTTAGAGATGGGGCAGACCTCCACTGCTACTCCTCTCTTCCTGGACAAATCTTTGGCCACTGGATGCCGTAGCAGAGCAAATCCATGGCCGATACGCGATGTGTTCAGGAGCAGAGCATCTAATAGGTTCTGATCCACCTCGGTGCCTTCGAGATCTGCACACACCAAAAAAAAAAAAAAAACAAGAACAAATAATGCTGAGTTAATATAATAAGCAGTTTGAAAAATGATGATTTCATTCATTAAGTGGAAAAAATGTCCAAATCAACCAGACTTTCTGGGAACTCATAATTCCCTGTATTTAAATCGTGAATTTGTTGGGGTTTTTTTTTAACAATTTGACTACAATAAAGCATGTAAATAGAAAGACCTTAATGAGTGGCACATCATCTTTGAATAAAAACCAAAGAGTTGGAAAACAAAGGGTTAAAAAGCCATTCCAAAAGCTTTGCTAGAGTGAGAACCGTGATTAACAACTGCAGAAACATGTAGCAGTGGAGAACATCCCAGAGGAAGGTGAGAAACCAAAGTTACTCCAAGAGTTCATCCACAAGCTCAAAGAGCGACCCAGATCAACATCTAAGAGAAAAGGAGCACTGCCTCGGCTAAGATCAGAGGTCATGATCCAATGATCAGAAAGAACTCTCCTCAAAGGGAGAGTCCCAAGAACAGAACCACTGTTGACCCAAAAGCAGGGGCAGTCCTAGCCCATTTAGTGCCCCGGGTGAAGTACCACCCTACTTCCAAAAATTAGTTGAGATTCTAAAACAGTTAACAGTGCTGTATTATATTTACTGTAAGAGTATTGTTAGTTTAGGACAATAATATCTCTTTAAGTACAATTAACATTATAACTAGCCTTGGTAATTTATCCAAAAAAAATGAATCACTGAGCTTGCTAATATTTTCAATATAACAAATATTGAGGAATCACTCGGCTTTAAATGGCTGCTCCTAAACTTCCACCTAGTATCAGACCAACCTGCTGCTTTTCCCTCTTTCACCTGAGCAACATTATTACATAAAGCAGGTCTAATACATTCCGGTCAGTATCAGAATAATGACATCAAGCAGCCTAAACATATATTATGAAATGCAGTTTGGTCCCATGTGGAAATAAGTGACACATTTTGAGACACATTTACATGTTTTAAGTTTACATTTATCACAGACTTACTACATACAAAAACAAATAAAACGTGGAACTTGTACACTGTGAAATATAATAAAGTAACGTTACTTTAAAAAAATATGCAATCTTGCTGCCTCACAAAAAGTAATTTATGTAAACTCAGATAAATTACATTAGATTTAGTTCATTGTTCTGATTGTGCAGTACCTGATCTAAATAATTACATTATGTACATTTTGTTTTTTTGAGTTTGCCGTATTTAAATGAACCTTAATAATTGGATTATAGTAACTTTTTTTATTTTATGTCTGGATTAATCAAATTATTTCAAATAATTTGAATACAGCAGCTTGTTTTGTGAGAGAAGGATTAGCGGTATTTTATGGTTCTGTGCTAAAAGACCAAAGAAAAACTTACAACAGCACATGTTAATCTCAGCAGAAAAAAAAAATGAAAACAAAACAGGCACAAAATGGAAGGCGAATACTAAATGGATTCAATTTAGTGGAGCTATTTATTTCAAAAGGCTCAACAATACATTTAAGATGAAACATTTGCCTTGCTCCAACTGATTTCAGCAGATCAGGCAGATTAAAATAATTTGGTCCACTAACATCAGACAGAAAACAACTTCTAAGCCCAACAAGAGAGTTTTTGAGTCTCTACTGGATTTTATCACATATTTGGGCACATATTTCAGTTTTATACAATAAAACGTATCTAATAAATGGCCTCTCAACAGAAATCCAAAACATATAAGGACTTTATGTTCCGGAAATAATTGCAAGAAAGAATATTATTATGAAAAACTAAATCCTGTCAGAGAATCTCTCTGAACTTCTCATTATTTATTCTGTAGCTTAGGGTTTTATTGGATGCCCACAAGACCGTAGCAAACTGAAACATGACTAATGCACTTTAACAAAGAATATCTTCTGTCCTTCCTTTCTTCAATATAAGTATCCTGAATGAAATATAATCTTTTTGTCAAGTTGTTCACACCAAATGAGTTTGGGTAGATTTAAGTCTTTTTTTTTATACATCTGATGTTCAGAAATCTGGGTCTGACTGCTTGAATGAATCTTAACGTGTTCGCCATGCATTGTGGGTATTCTAAGTGAAGAGGATAGATAAGCACAAACATGAGGCAGACTGCCAGGGAAAAGTCTCTAACGTTGGCTATGACAGTACTTCCCTCAGGTACGATGGCATTGGAGATGGACAGGAGTTTTCTCATTTGTTCCTTATGTTTTTAAATGATGAAATTATGACTAAAAGTCATTTAATGCAATCCTCATTCCTGCTAACTGCTAGCTCACAAAAAGAAGACTAAAGAATCAATTAATTAAAGGTTACTGATGTCTGATTAAGCAAATCATTTAACAAAACATTATTTGGCTAAATTTTGGTTTATTCACTTCTTGGATTTGCATTGGAAATTGGTTTGACAGCCTTCAAATGGCTCTAATTAATTAAACGCTAATTTGATCACATTCCAAATTCTTCCAGATTCTTCAAATATAAAATCCACTCTAAACTGTGTGTAATATTATTGCATCATCTCATTTTTACTTCCTACTTACTTTGAACATTGTAGCTTCGCTTCCTTGAGTTTCACTAGTCTTATTAAAGGGTTTTTAACTTCAGTGTGTTTTCACTTGGAGCTGAATGTTTTTTGTTAATAACTGTATATTTTGAAAGGTAGTTGTGGTGAATTTATTTGATATATGTGCAGAATTATCTGTTTGACCATGATTTCAGCTCAATTCATACTTTCAGTTATTGTTCCAACACGCAGGGCTCGTGTTCCCAAAAATATATATGTCAGTCCGAATAATAGCTGATTAGATAACATATTTACCACCTCTAACGGGTTGGTCAATATATTAAAATATCACAACAGTAAGTTGTACTTTGAATAGTTTGAACTAACTTTAACGTATACAAGCCTCCAAACAGAAGGTCAAGCTACTATACTTCCTATACCTGCTGTCTTTTAGCCACTTGGAGAAGTTCCTTTTCACCGCAACAACATGTTTCTCCTTCTCCATCTTTCGTTTCCTGTTTTAAGCTCCTGACAGCTTCTCTTTATGTTAGTCCATAGTCAAACGCGCTCTAGGGTGGAGCATCTGGAGGGAGGCGCTGAGACAACGAAGGACGGTGGGGAGGGGTGTGTGTGTGGATGGTGGTGGTGGGGCACTAATCTGTAGCCTCTACTATTGATTCATACATAGACGGACGGACAGATATTCTGCAGCAGCACAATGATTCAGAGCAGATTAGCAAAATCACAGCTGGATGGCTTAAAAAAAAACACAATATAAAGTTTTAAAGTCATCAAGCCAATTTCTAGACTTGAATACAGTTCAGATTCTGTTTATCAACCAGTAGATTGCAGCTTTTTTCCAGTTTTCAAATCATTTGTAAACTTTTTGGTTTTATCTTTGGATAACGACCAATAATTTGATGATCAGAGACATTTAATCTCTAACACTAAGGCAACTTCACTAATAAATATTCAGCAGCTAAAATACATTTTTACATTTCATCAAGAAAAAAATAAAAAGATAAATGTCAGCTCAAGTCACACAGGTGTTTTTGTTGTCGTTTGTTTTTTGTATCTCCAATAAATTCTGTATTTTGTGATGCTACTTTCACTACTAGCTGGGGGTCGGATAAACTCACCCGTCTCTCCAGCATGGAAAAAGTAAGGAAGCTTGACGCCTTTCTTTGCAGGGAGGGACAAAGCGTCTCTAAAGTACCACAGGGGTTTGCCTCGGTCCTCCCGACCCACCTGACAGAGCAGACCCAGAGTTTACAACTTTACCAACAGAACAAAACCCTAAACCATCTTTTGCTCTACAGACGGTTACCGTTGCAGGATCTCACCAGGTCGAAGCCGGCCATGAAATCAGGAAAGTCTTTCCTCAGCTGCATCGCCTCTTCCACAGCTTCAGCTACTGCCAATCTATTTGCTCGCCTAAAAAAAAAAAAAAGAAGGAAAATAAGCAGTTAAAAACCCAAAGTGTTTCACCACTCGGTGCTGAACGAGTCAGACACTTCACCTTTTGTGTGTAACAATGATTCTGGCTCCAAAGAAGTCTGGGTGAGTCGACACAAACTGCTTGGTGATGTCCTGGTAGGTCTTCATGGTCCACGCTCTATCATGTGTGCTGCCATCCAGCTCGTAAACCTGTGGACCGATGTATGCTTTAACATCTAACGGACACATCTATTGGACGGGTCGGAGACAAACAGAACCACATCCAGGGGAAGGGTTTCATGACCGTACCTGTGGGAGCAGAGCACGCAGTTCCACATACATGACGTTGTCTGTATAGAACTGGGTCAGTCCCTGGTAGAAATAATCTCTGAATACAGGAGCATAAGTGACCAGACCCCACACAGCTTGGAAGGCCTGCTCAAACCGATCCCAAACCACGTCCTGACTGGGGAAAGCTGCCTCTGGATCCTGGTAGGTGAAAAGGCTCAGGTTGCCCCTGATGCTGAGGGTAAGAAAGATAAGTAGAATTGTTAGAATATTTGTAATAATTGTACTGTTTTTATCTAATGTTTGCTTAGATGATTGTTGGAAATGATAGTTAATATGTGCTGTCTGGAACTAAACGTTTAAATAAGTGATCCTGAAGAATAAAAGAGTAATTAGTTATGCAGCTTTACAGCCAAAAGTTAAAGGCTTTGATAGTTTTACAACAACTTTAAATTAAACCTGGACAGCTGTCCTGTCAAAAAATCCATTTCAAAAAGTCCATTAATAAAACAATTCTTTTGTTACTTATAACTAAATTACAGTAGCAGCTTATTCAAAGCATTAAAAGTATGGAAATCAACAAATATGAATAGTGATGAAAGAAATCAAATAAACCTTTAAAAAGATTAGAAAAAAGTAAGAAAAAAATATTCTGGGTAGTTAATTCAGTAAATAAATGTTAAAAGTAGTATATTTTTTATCATTTGTGCCATACACAGCAAAACCCTTAATAATTATTTCATGATAACTGATAAATGAAGCATTTTTATTTAAATCTTGCTTTTTTCATTGATCACTGTCCAGGAACTTTTAGTCAACAATCCATGAAATCCTGTTTCTCTGAGATTGAAACATAACAGGACACAGATTCCCACTTCTTTTATCCCATTTATTTCAAAATAGAAAAGACATGATAGTCATGAGGTATCCCTAACCTCCCTCTGCCAAGATCTGCAGTGAAAACAATAATTAAACAAATCATGGAGTTGGAACAAGGCTGAGCGTGGAGTCAGATCCCACACATGCACCCTAGTGGTAAGACAAAAAAAAGCTCCATGTCTTTTAAGGAAGTAAGAAAGGGAAAGTGACACCTTGTGGTTTCTATTCCAATCTGTTGTTAAGTAGGTTAAGAAATAACTCTCTATGTGTAGATTTTCCTAAATTCTACCAGAACTTTAGCTTGAACCGCATCAGTCGGTCAAATTAAGCAGTTTAAGCAACAAACACTTGAGATGGGTCAGTGTTTAATAATGGCTGGTCGCCTTTGGTAGTAAAACAGCACAAAAAAATGGTTCAAATTATTCAAATGATCCTTCTTTTTTTGAGGTTTTTCCAACATCATGACCTGGGGTGCCAATATTTCTGCAGCAACTATCAATTATAGAGGTTCAGCTATTCTAGAATAATCCAGCTGATAGAAAAAAAACTATCAGTAGAATTTGAAGACTTTCAAAAATAATTTTAGAATATCCAGAGTGGTGCAGAATAAAAGCATTCATTTTACCGAAAACAAAAATACCTGCTCTATAAATAATTGTTTTTAGAAATTTTTTGACAGGTCTAAAATCTATAAATATTGGCTTTTGGTTTTGATGCCAGTATTGCCATGAAAGTGTTCTGCATTAATAGGAATGGACGGTTCAAGGGACGACCAGCGAGCGTTAGCAGTAGCTCGGTGATAGCTCTATAAAAATCTCTTCTTCTCTGCGTTACAGTCCTCAGATTCAAGTCAAAAGAAGAAAAATGTAAAACGAGAATGAATATCAGTCAAGCTTTTGAGTTTTAGTGCCAACCTCAGAAAGCAAAGGGGCTTTAGAGGTTGCTGCTTTTCTTCTAAACTTTACAAAAAAAAATGTTTGGTTTGGTTAGCATTAACGGACCTGGAAAATTACCCTTAAACAGTAAAGAATGTGAATGGTTCAGCGCGAGTGCATCACATACTGGCCGGGAGGAGTTCAACTTGCAGCGATCACATTTAAATACTGATTTTTTTTTTTTTTTGCTTAAGTTCCACAGAGGTCACCTGTTGTCTAGATCTGTTGTGTTGACCATCTTGGCGCGAAGGTTCTCCAGCAGAACCCAGGGGGAGCAACGAGCCAGAGGTTTGGGCCACTGAGACGAGAAGATAAACCTGACGGACATGTTGTCTGTGCTGCACATGTAGCAGTGTGGACGATAAGTCACGTTCTTCACCAGCCACTCTACGTCCACCATGGAGAAGTCGTGGACATGAAGAGCTCCACCTGGCAGAGTGGAATCATAGTGATTCATGAAACCATTCAGAAGGAGAGGGTTTGTCAATGTCAAACATTTTAGTCATTATGGATATCAAACAAATACTAGAAGCATCTGAAACAGTTTCAGACGAAAACAAAACAATGAGGCGTGTGTTGGTCTAGAGGTTAGTGAGCAGGGTGTGACCTGGAAAGGCTGCAAGATGACTGGTTTAAACCTCAGAGTCACCCCTCAATGCTCCCCAGGTGCTGCTAGCTGCTCACTGCTCCGTATGGGTGATGGTTAGATACAGTAGAATACAACGGCAAATAAGGGACGTTAAAAATATTCATCTATGTATCTCTAGAATTGGTTCTATGTAATGAATTAAATTTTTTAAAACTAATTAATTCACCAAAAAAATCAAAATAAAATTTGCCAAGGTTCTAAAAATTTAACTGTTTCATATAGAAAAGACCTAAGCGCTGCATTTCTATGTAGAATTTATATGTGTAATTAACAGAAATTTATCAGTCAAACCTTTAACCATTAGGACATGGAGCTGTGTGTTTTTAATTTTACCTTTAGGCATCTTCTGCAACAATTCGAAAATGGGACTTGTCTGGATGAGATGTTTGGCGCTGAAGAAATGCATGGCTGGAGGAAAGTCGTCTCTGGACATCTCCTCCTGCTTCAGTTTAAACAAAAGAGCATCCAACTGCTGCTCAGCATCCGTCAGCACCATCTGCCCGCCTGTCTGCATGGAGGCCTCAAGCTCTATAAGAGCCTCTCTCAGCCTGGGGTCCGGACCAGAAAGTACCCCTATCAGGCAGTACAGAAACAGACAGGCCACAGCCACAAGGGGGCGCTGTAGCTGGACTGCCATCATCTGAAAATCACAAAATACTTATCAAGACCCAACACTACAAACTAAATCAAATACACTGAGCTCGGTATAAACATTCTTATATAAAATGCATACAATAAACAGATGTGTTCATTGCGGTTTTATTGTTGTAACTGTTCACTTGAAAAGTTATAGGTTTTGACACTCGGGGGTCTGGATTCTGCACAATAGCTCCCTCATAATAACTGTGGCTAAAAATGATACAGAACCAGCTCGTGTTTTTAAGTATACATCTTAGGACCAACATGTAGGTTCTGTATTCACCAGGGGCCAGGAAGCTGTTATTTACATCTAATTATCACGGACAAAAAATATCTTCCCGTGGTTTTGCTAATCTGCTCTGGATCATTGTGCTTCTGCAGAATAAATATATATGAATTTATTTATTTAAACTAAATAAAATGAAGCTTCTTTATGCATTATTAACTCTTATTGCTATTGTAGATTGAATAATATTAGCTCAGGTGATGTCAGCTGCTCTGGACTAAAGGTTAGAAGACTTTTTTGATGTGATGGTTACAGAGCCCCGAGGGACTGAAGGAGAAGCGATGCTATTTTGCAGAACTGAAAACACTCCTTGTATCACCCGGAGGCAAAAATACATTTGAGAAGAGAAGAGCAACCTGCTTTATCAGCAGCTGTTTCAACCTGCTTTCAAGTGGAGACTATTCAGTTTAAAAGATGTCAACTTTTAATGTCCATATTTACAGAAAAAAATGTTATAATAAAGGTGGAAGCTTTATATGTCCCAATTAGCACACGAAGGAGAAATGTTACATACCTGTCCGGTGGTGGGTTACAGCTTTGTTTAGACAGCAGATAGAGGAACAAAGCGAAGCGGCTTGACGCGATACTTTGGTAAACACCTCAGCTGTGTGTTGGGGGGGGTGGGCGTCGCTTCACGAGGACGAGCCCCACAGTCACGAATGAGACGAGATTTGCCGGGGTGGACTTTCTGGCTGAGCTGTCACACAAATAAACAAGCTGCTTAACCCCCAGCTGATCACAGGGCAGCAGGCTCCATGTAATGGAGCACAGGGGGCTAGAGTTCACCCGGAACATCGACTGCTAGGCAACAAAGCCCCGCCCTCTGCCATGTGATTGGCCGAAAGAGACGTCGCTCGGTGTTTAATTGGTTCTTCTACAGATGTAAACAAAAACAGAGAAAGAAAAAACGACTGTTTCCAAGAGAGTTTTTTTTTTCGTGTTTTGGTGGCGTTAAAATGATTTTTTTTAAGAATATAAAAATTTTTGAGATACATTTTAATATAGAATCAGACATTTATGCAGGAAGATGTGACTAGAATCTGATAAAATTGTGTATCTGGACAGGACACTCTTAAAAAAAAACAGGATTTTCTTCTTTTTTTCTTGTGAAAGCGGAATATTTTGATGCATTTTAATACTTTTTGTGATGACCAACACTTAAGAAAAAAATCAAAAGAAAAGCGATTTTTTTAATTTCACATTTCAAGCTGTGCTTAATTCAATCTGATTCTAAATGCAGATGTTGTTACTGGCCTCAGAGGTTCTTTAGAGAACAACCAGCACAATAAAGACCGTGGAATCAGGCAGGAGGGTCAAAGAGGAAGTGGTGATGTTTAAAGAGAATATTGTTCCAAGCTTTGCATATCTCCCAGAGTTCTTTTCAGTCCATCATCTCAACGTGGAGAGAGAATGGACGACCTGTGGACTTACCAAGTCATGTAAGTCCACCTAAATTAAGCAACCATGAGGATAAGGGTGTCTCTGGAGGAGCTGCAGAGACACAAAGTAAAGAAGTATTATTTGTCCTTTTCTCCAAAAATTCATCCTTTATAAAGAGCATCCATAAATAATGAGACAGTTTTAAAACGCACTACAATGCATTTAGAGTTCACAGCAATCATATGGGAAAAATATGCTCAACTTGTATACCTTAATGCAAAGCACGGCTTAATGGAGAAAACTAACAGCATAGATCACCATAAACAATCTGCACAGTGAAACATGGAGACGTTTCCTTCTGCATCACATTATACTGATCTAATGCATAAAATATATTGAAAAGAGGATGCAACATAATTAATCAAGCAACCCCAGAACCTGATGTTTAATATTGATCATACATTTGTTAACATGTTTAGTTTTTCCTTGTTGCAGTGCATGCTTCATGTTAATTTATTGACACATGGTTTATTTTATTTATTTTTGTTACTATTTCCCAACTTTTGCACAAATTAAACAATTTATTACTTTTGGTGAGCTTCGGAGGATCCTTCAGAATGCAGGCTGAGTCCTGCTGACAGGAGATCAGGTGACGTGCAGACAATCTAAACCTTTCCTCAAAAGACATGATTAAATAAAATGAGACAAACTCTAAGCTGAGAAACGGTATTTATTTCTAAGGCAGTATAGAAAATATTCCAATCCATTCCCAGAATAATTCATGGTGGTCAAACAGGAACATGTAAACGCCACTTTAAAACCAAAAGTACAAGACATTTTCCCTTTTTGCCCAAAGACATAAAGCAACAGAGGTAAAGGACGACAGTTTAAAAAAAAACATCAAGGGAAATTTTATATTAAAACAAGTTCAAAAATGTACAAAAATTCTTAAAAGAGCAAAATAAATATGATTCACATTTAATAACGTCTACATGGTTTAGTTACTAGTGCAGAGAAATAACAGAGAAAAAAAGAGAATCGTTTCCAGTTAACCTGTATGTGCACCAGTACACACAGACACACGCACTAACGTGACATCACAACCTGTTTAAAAACAGCACCGTCCTTCACACAGCAGGGATGAGCGCTACCTCCTTTTATGTTTGCAGTTCATTACTTTAATAAACAACAAGTCACTGACGATAACTCATTTAGAAAACCCTCCAGTGTCTCCTGACATTGCATCAATGACAGTTACTATGTGGGTTACTATAGCCCAAAGTGGAACCAGTTAACACAGACCGGAACCATTTCACTTGCTCCCCCCCCATCATGTGTTTTTACATAGAAAAGGGTTTCCAGGCCAGTTTATCATGCCATCTAAAGGCGATCAAAACAAAAATTCCACCTGGAGTTTGTGGGAAGAAGAGTGGACGGGCTCCGAAGGGATAGCACTCAGCAGCTAGATGAGGTAGATCAAGTTCAGTACTAAACTGCACTAAGAGGGCTCTTAAAGGGAAGACTAAACCGCAGCAGGTCACATCCATAACAGGGAAAATGAGACAGAAAGCTAAAATAATTTTCGTAATGCAAAATGACTTATAATCCGAAATCTAATAAGAACTACATCAAACTAAAACACATTTAAGGGGACAAACAGGTTGTGTGCTCACCTGCATGTTCAGGACTGGAAAAAAAAACAAAAAAAAAACACAGAAACAGAAAACCCAAAGCTGCTGTCTCACTTCAGGCATGCTGCTCCTCCCTCAAATGATTCATAAAAATACCCGTTTTCCAAATCTGTACACCCTGAGGAGAACTTTACCATTAACAGTAGGAGGAAGAACAATAAGGAGAAACCACCTGGAGCTCAGCAGGGCCGCGAAGGAGCGGTAAAAAACAGGAATTTATTTGTATGGGTCAGTTTTAGTATTATGTGCAATGTACCAGCAGGTAGGAAGGATGGATCTCAGTAGTATAGGACTGATGAATATATATTTGACTGTTTCTTTTTTTATTTCTGGGTTGAGAACAGGACTGATGACAGACGACAAAGAAAAGGCCACTCAGATTTGGACTGGCTGAATTCATAGTGCATCAGAGATTTAGGGATACTAATGGCACCATCGCTTCCAGCCCCTTTCTTCAAAGACATTCTTAATAATGAAGGCAGCTTTGAAAGATGCATATTTTTTTTACACTAAATTACTCAAATTGAGAAATGTTTTTAAGAGTTGTGGTAGAAATAGACAGTGAATAGGGCTAAACAGTGGGTGGAGTAATCAGCTAGCATGTCCTTACATCTGCAGCTACGGTGCTGCGTTTATGGTCTAAACATTTACTCATACATTCACAAAGAGGGCAAAGGCATCAGGAGGGGTTCTGTGATCCAACCACTTCTCACAGGATTTCCTCTTCTACACCTGAGTTTCAACTGATAACTACAGTCCAAATCAGTAGCTCTGTTGAGAAGCTCCATCCATGATAACGTGGAAGAGGGCCGTCCAGTATTCCTGGAGTAAATGTCCCCTGTGCTGGACAGGTTGACCTAGTGGTTAGGATTTCCTTTTTACAGCCGAGTAAAAGTCTCAAAGCTTCGGGAGGAAGCAGAGCAGGAGAAACCCTTCTGTTTAGTCTTTTCTCGGCCACAGTGAGCTGAGGAAGCAGATTGATCCCCATGGCTCAAAGCTATTTCACATTTTCATGCAGTTCTTTGTACCAGCTGGCTGGTTGCTTTACATCCAGCTGTTGAACATTTTTATTCTGTTTGGGGAAAAAAGGAAATGGCTGCATCCACCTGGGCAGTACCGGACCGACATCCTGGCTTTTCAAAATGTTTATGGAGTCTGCATCTGCAAAATGAGGGGGAAAAAAGGTCCACTTAAACAAGCAGAGATGAAAGTCTGGAGCTACTTTATTCTAAGGAATTTGGAGGTAGATTGAAAAAAAGAAATTTCATAATTTATCTTTTCTACTCACCTTTGATATTTTACAATCCTTGTTTACTTCCAGGACCCCCGGGAGCAGCCATCATCTGTTGTCTGAAAACAGTTTACACTTTTATTAGTATCCTGTGTCACATTTGCTCTAACAAAATAACAACAAGGCTGAAGCTGCATGTTTGGTCCAAATTTGAACTTCTTTAGCTCCAAATCTGTATTTCTAATTGCAGAAACATGCAGCTTTATATCAACCAGGACTCTTTATTCTCCCGCCTGCCTCAGAAGCTGGATAACCCTTGTTTGTCATGTACATCAGTAGTTTTTGTACATCTCATCTTTTTTATGTTTTTAATCTATTAGATCAACTTCACTATTGTTATAAAGTTTATATTAGAACCATAGTTTTCATCTTTTAAAGAAAATGGTAAATGGTTTTAAACAGATTTGTTAATTCAACAAAAACTAATCCCAAGCGAGTATAGATCTGCTGTTTTCAGAACTCTTGTTTGTTGATTGACAGGTAAAGAATCTTTAAAGTAAAATGAGTTTTAATGTGAGATTTTATTTATGATCAATATTATACTTTAAATTAGTTCAATCTGATTAAAAAGATCCAAAAATAAATAAAGCAAACTACCCAGGGTGTGGGAAGCGCTCTGGTCCCAGGCCTCTCTGCTGAACCATCATGCCCTGGAAGTGCCCTGCAGCTCTGGGATGTCTGTACATGGCCATGCGCGTCTGACCAGGGGAGTAGGGCAACTGCTGGGGCCGCTGCAGAGCTTCCATCAGATGTGGGTGCGGTCTCTGCCCGGCGTAGCGTGAATCATGGTACCGCTGCTCAGGATATTGTGTCCCATCTCTAACTCCGTGACCCTGAGGCATCATGTGAGGTGGTGGAACGCCGCCTTGTTGCATCCCAGGATGCAGCGCCCGAGGATCATACGTAAACCCGGAGCTTATGTGCGCAGCAGGATGCAGCCGAAGCGGCGGTGCACCTCGATGACGGGCCGCCGCGTTGTGACTGTCGAGGTCCAGGATTTCTTTTGGGCTTTCTGGTGGCTCTGAGTTCTCGTTCTGAGCCTGCTTTGTCTGGCTGCTGCTACCTGGAGCAGCCTGCTCTCTGCTCTCAGAGCTCCCCTCCTCTGAGCCCGCCGACAGCGGCCCTACATCAGGTACGGGACCAGGGGACAGCAAGCCAGCACCAATGGAGGCGTCAGATCCCAGCGGTGACGCGCTGCCCTCTTTGAAATGACCGTTGGATCGTGCGCTGCCTACAGGGAGGTAGGCGTTGGCTGGGATCGGCTGCTGAGGCCGGTAGGGAGACTGGTGCCAGTCCTTGGGAGGGTAACCCCCCCTGCTGAGGGGTTGGTTGTAGTATCCCTGCTGCGGGTACTGATGGGGGGGGTACATATTTCTGAGAGCTTGTGGGTGCTGCTGCGCAGGTATCTGGTAGTAGGGGTTCCCTCCCTGCTGCTGGTAGGCAGGGTGGGGAGCGGTGCTGTGCAGGGGGTTTAAGGGCTGACTGTGGTACTGCTGGAGGACAGCAGGAGGCACAGACTTATTCACATTGGCCTGGTTGTAGTGTGGATTCAGAGCGTTTCCTGTTCTATAATGGCTCAAGGCTCCATTGAGCTGACTTTGGGAGTGAGGAGGTACAACTGGACTGTAACTGGTGGGTGGAGCTCTGTGAACCTCCACACCTCCGTTACCCACCGTGGACTGGGTCCGACTGTGATTTGGGCTGAAAGCCTGCTGATTGTAAACACTGGTTGGTGGTCCAGGGGACATCATGGCATGCTGTGGGGAAATGGCAGCGCCCTCTCTGTCCGGCCTGCTGGCTCTTTGATCTCTGTGCTCTGCTGGGAAGGGCTGGGCGGGTAATAACGTGGCAGGATGGCTGGGTGGCAAAGAGGGGAGAGGGGCAGGCTGCGCTGTCTGGCCGGTAGTCTGCAATGTCCCGTGCATGGGGGGGTTCTGAGAAGGTGCAGCTGAGCTGTGTTGCTCAGAGTTACGAGGCTGGGCAGAGTTTTCAAGGTGACTTTGCGTGAGGCTCATCTGAGGTTTGGAGGCCTTTTGCTTTTCTTCACTTTCCTGGTGAGCATGTTCTTGGTGCTCTGATGTGTTCTGAGAGCAAGTCAGAGATTCAGAGACATGCAGCGGCTGTACGTTGTGCTGTGGGCTGCGCAGTAAATGCTCGGGGTGCATTTGTGCGACAGCGTCAGTGGAGTTGGTCTTAGCAGCAGTCTGATTGGGACGCTGACCAACAACCTCCTTCACGTGGCTCTCAGATGAACTCTGAGCCGGCTCTGGTCCGGGAGGATTTTCCTGAGATGAACTGCAATGTCCTGTGGGGCTCAAGGTGTTATGAGGGTCTGGGTTTATTGCAGAGACATTTCTTTGTGAAACAGCTTCGTTAGAGGTGTTTGAATCCGTTTGGTTCTTGGCCATCGTACCTGTTTACACACAGGAATTAGATACGTTAGCTGAACTCTGACCCCACACCGAGCTAAAACATTTCAAATATATTAGAACACAGAGAAGAAAATAACTGATTCCATTTATTCAAACCGAATAAAACTCAACACACGATGGAAAAAAAAATACTTGGACTCGTTGAACATTTGCCTGCTTTGTCTCAGTACAACTACAAACTTCAGTCTGTTTTTACTGGGATTTTAAGGGACAGATCAACCAGTGATGTGTAGCCATGATGTCTAAGGAGACAAGACTTCACGGAACCATCTTCTCTCTACTCTTCCAGTTGTTTTATTTTTATGAGTGTCTACCAACCCATATCAAACATTTTTGTGCTTTCTTCTTTGCAAAATACCAACAATTCAGTCTAATTAGATGGACAACACGTTTTCCAACATATTCACAGCTGAACAGCGTTTCTTCCAGGATTTAGCTCAATCCAATCCTCACAGCTGTGACCAGAGAAAAACAACGCCACGACACAATGCTGCCACCGCCACGTGTCAACAAGGTGCAAGCGTTGTTAGTTTTCCTCCACATTGTTTTAGAGAACTTTTTTGCTTGTTGCGTCTTCAACATGTTTTGTTGACAAACTGCAAACAGGACTTCTGGTTTTCTGTAATTAATGGTTTTCTTCATGTCACAGATTTGTGAGATCTGTGCACTTTGGGCCTGTTGGCTCATGATCTCCTTAAACACCCTGAGTGAGCCGTCAGTTTAGATTGGATTTTATATAAGTGCATCAGAGTGAATAAGGTTGAAAACAAAGAGGCTCAGTCACATTCAGTTAGTTAATCGACTAAAATCCCAATAATTAAGTTGTTGATTTTTAATGTGACTAAACAAAAATACTTTAAAGATGTTTAGATCGTTTCTAAAGATGTATTTCTACGTCTTCATTGCTGATCTGATGAATTCACATCTTTAGAGCCTTTTAGAATGACTGTAAAATGAGCTGAAGTGATGAATATTTAATCAGCTGCCTACTGGGAAGAACAATTACACAAATTGGTGAGAAGCGGTCGTCACAGACGGAAGACAGTAGGGGCTGTGCTGCTGATCACAGAGTTTATGCTTTCAGACGATCATTGTTACAGAAAAGGTTTGAGTTCTGTGATGCGTTCATGTTCCTGTAAGATCGTAAAAAAGAAAGGTCAGGTCTACCTTTGGGGTCCATGTCGGTCTGTTGGGAGGGCTGGCTGTCTACCCCTTTGTCTCCTGCCGGACGCAGCAGCTGAACCTCAAGGGAAGGGGGGGGTTGTTTGGTGGGGTGAGCTGGGATGCTGCCAAACCCTGATGGGGCCCCTGGCTGCTGAAAGTGGCCTGTGTGCTGATGAGGGGTGCCAGCAGGGGGTCCAGAAGAGGCTGACAGCTGCTGCAGGGCCAGCATCTCTGGGCTTTCCAGCATGGAAGACAAGCGAGTTGAGTCTGGCTGAGGCACGGGGGCCTGCGAAGACAGAGGCCCCAGGGAGCTAGCAGACATTTGATGTGGAGCGTTGGGAGGGTGTTGGGGGTAACCGGCAGCTTCCGGCCATGGCTTGTGTCCCATTGGTGGGGGGATTCCACCATAACTGAAGCTGCGTTGGTTTGCCATGTTAGGATCCTGCATCCTCATGCCATTCAGTCGGTCCTGTCCAGGGTGGCTCATACCAGGCCAAATGTTTGAGGGGCCCATGCCAGGAGCTCTCAGGCCTGGGTAGCTGTGCTGAGCGGGTCCTTCTGGGCCAGGAAACCTGTTGGGCATTGGATGTAAGGTGTGGCCTTCTGGACGCTGGTGGGATGGATACATGCTGGCTTCAGGTGGAGGTCCCGGCTGAAGGGCCATGGGGCGGGGGCCCAAAGACGGGCCATGAGTTGGACCTATGTAAGGGCGCTGCTGTCGGGGCCCTCCGTTAGGATCTGGTCCCATTGGATACCTGGAGCTCATGTGATGCCCATCAGCCATGCGACTCTAGATTCAATAGAAAGATGATGGTGGTAACCAGGTTTCTCTGTACATCGCTGTGGTTTATCAAGAGTTTAGCCTGTTTACCTGCATGCTGAAACTGTGAGGGTAGCGGCTGAGGTTTGGATCCCCGTGTCTCGGGATGTGGACCGGGTAGCCAAAGCGAGGATCCATTGCTATCCTTTGGGTAAACATCTGTGGGTCATGAGGTCCAGCTGGAGGACGCAACTGACAAAAACACAGAGAAACATTTTTTTTTTGTTACTTTGAACAGAATCCAGCTGACGGTATCACTGAAAAGTGAAAAACGTTCCTGGGATTACCTGTCCTGGATGGAACATGTGCTGCTGGCCTGGAGGCAGACTGTGAGGATGAGCAGGCCCATTGGTCCAGTGAGGAGGAGGCTGTGTCCGGGTCAGCCTGCTGTCCTCCGCCTCAGTCGGTGCGCTACCCTTACCCTGTGGGTTTCTCTTCCGTTGGACCTGCTCCGTAGCCCTGATCAGACTCTCCGGTCCTGAATGTTTACTGCTGCGGTTTCGTTTCTTGTCTTTCCGCTCTTTGTCTTCCCGACTGATGTGGAATTCCTCGTCTGTGTCGGCATCTTCTGATGGGAAGTGTTTGAGCAGGGCCCGGTTAAAGCAACGTTCCAGAGACTCTGCCATGATGGTGTATTCTGGAGACACACAGGAAGCACCTTATGAACGGCTGCTGGCTCAACAGCACGTTTACAGAGCTGTCTAAATACAAAGATGCACAAAAACAGACAAAGATAACCTGAGCTAAAGCAGAACAGTTTTTAAATGCTGATTTCATTCTTAACTATTCTTGAGAAGACGGTACAATATACTGCATGCACGCATTAATAAGGAAATATTGGAGCAAACCAGCAGAGGTGGGACTGAGATAGAAGTGAGTAAGTGCTGCCAGCAGATGGCAACAGCGTACATTAAAGTTCTATCTGCTGATTGAGCCTGATGCAAACATCGTTTTCTGGCTCAAAGGGGACTAAGTAAATATTTTCATGATGAAAACTTGGCCTATATTGCTGTATTCTAACATAAACATGTTGTTTTGGGTGTTTTTGGTATTGGTGCAGTAGATAACTGGGCCCCAACAAGTGGTCATGCTGCAGAACCCAGATGTGACTCTGTTTAAGATAAGAAACTAATCACTGAAACTTTTCAATCAGTAGTATTTTTCCTTCATCTGTTCCTTTTAGCCTACTTTGTGTTGGTTGAATGGTTCAATGTGGGTGATTTTGTTTTATTCAACAGCTCTGGCAGGAACCACGTCTAGGTCGGCCTTAATCGAAAGATTGGCCAAATAAATAAAAACCATCATTAGTATTTATTCATTTTAATTTACCTGTCACTTGAAAAAAGTGCAAAAAGAAAGCAAATCAGGAGAAACTAAAAGGGTAAATACTCAGTTATCATCCTATAGAGTTGATTCCTTGTAAACACTGTAAACTGCAGTGAGTATCAGACATTCAGAGGACTCAGCCTCATCCTCTCCAAATGACCAGGTCAGAGGGCTTAGGCTGACCCCCGTCTCTCCAGCCTCTAGCTTCTTCTTCTTCTCCTCCTGCTGCTGCTGCTCACCCCCGCCCCGGGCCCTGCTACATCTCTCCTCCCCCATCCATCCCTGGGGAGAGCATTCAGCTGGATGGATGGCTCCAGACAGGGCGCTTAGGGCCTGGAATGTTTCTCTGGCACTGCAGGGCCCGGGTTCCCTTGAGCACTCAAATGCAACTCAATCACTCCCCATTAATCACTGTCAAGGCTGCCCTGGCCACGGCACCAACACAGCACCATGTCCGTCCCCTTTCTGAAGCCCTCGGTCCAACAATCCTCCCTTGAGAAACACCTTCACACTCCTTTCTCATAGCAAACATGAACAGCAACCGATTCGGATGCATTTCATTAATAACAACATGTAGGTGTTTGTGTAGCTGATAAATTACCGCTGTCTTCTCCGTTGTATTCAACACAGTTTTCAAACATGAGTTTCACATCAGCGACAAACTCCTCCTTGGCAACATATTCCCCTTCACTGAGCTTCTTCTCAATGGTGGACAAGTCCATGGGAGTCTGACAGAGTGGAAGATCATCAAGGTCAAATAATTCAATTTATTCAGCAATACAAAACAAAATCTGAATATTATACAATGTTTGGTGTAAATCTATTTGATTTTCTAAATGAGGACGAGGTACCTGGATGATCTCATGGTAGTTCGGGGCGTAGGAGTCATCAACAGGCTCTAAGAAAGGCCATGCATCCTTATGAGCTTTCAGGGCCTCAAGCACTAAACAACAGAAGTAGGATCAAGTTAAACATCGAATTACCACAGATTGACATAAAGCAAAAGAGGTGGATTGTCACTTTAGGAACATACCTTTATAAAGCGCGGTGTAGTCATCATCGATTTCATAGCTGTAAAATCAAATACGGGAGATGTAACAGTGAGCCATTTCAGTGACTTGTAAAACACAAAGTAGTGAATCATTGGAAAGTGAAGGGAAAAAATTACTTTTTTATTGTTTGCAAAAAAAAAAATAAAATCTAAAAAGTGTGGCATCCCTTAGACTCTAGTCCCTCTGAGTCCTTACTTTGCAGAACTGCCTTTAGCTGCACATGAAACTGGACAAGGTCTTTCTTTTAATAGATCAGATTAAGATGCCTGAACATCTGGTTAGAACGACACTAAACAGCTGCATTTCCACCTCGGCTTTGACTGGGCCATTAAACTCATGAATCTGATCTAAGCGAAAGGCGCCCCTGCTTTAACATAACCGCACGACTCTGTCCTTGGAGGACTGATCTAAAACGCTGCAGGTTAAAAGTCCCTGCTGAAGACAACATGCCCAGAGCATGATGCTGCCACCACCATGAGGATGTTGTGTTTGCATTCTACCACAGCGTTTTGCATGTCGACATAACTTAAAACGGATGTTCAAAGCTTGGAATATTGTCCTGGAACCTAACTCTGCTTTAGACGGAACCAGAACTTCCTCCATGACTCGTCTGCTGGGTTCCTCGGTTTTATCCATCCTGTTGTTTTCTGGCAAACCTCTGAGGCCAGAAGAAGAACAGCTGCATTAAGACCGAGATTAAAATAAACACAGCTGGGCTCCTTTACTGTGATTCTGGGTATCGCAGGGAAAAGGGACTGATTACACACCAGATGTGCACCACATTATCTTTTTTAAGTAAACAATTAAAATTAAGAAAACCCCATATCTCCTTTCCCTTACTTAACAATGAAATGCCACTTAATGATGTTTTTTTTAGTCAAAATCTAATACCATCTGAAAATACAACGGAAATTGATCGACTGGGTTCTCACAATTCTTTGCTCTTTCGTGTTCTTTTGATGGGAGAAGATGGCTCCAGGTGGAGAAGTTCGGGTGGAAGGTCTTTTCCTTGCGACAGCAGCCAGGCCTTCTCCTCACGCATCTTCCGCCTCTTTGCTCGCTCTGACAGGAAGTGATGAACACAGTCCTCTATTAGATCCATGAATGAATAAAAATAAAGACAAAAAAAACACTACAAAACATCCATCTCCAGCGGCTTCAAGAAAGTACTGAGTAGTTCTTCAGGCCTTGAAGCTCAAGTTTAAACCATCACTGGAGTTTCTTTGAGGCTGGCAGCATAGCCAATGAAAACCAGGCTCACACTGTCAGAGACAACAGCAACTCAAATAAGTTAAAAGAGAATAGTTCATCTGTCCCCTTATTCAGGTCCAGTTGATGAAAAGAGAAGAACAGAGAGAGCAGATGTGTACCACTGCTTTAGCTTTCAACATCAAAGGCAGAGCGGTCTGCCAGACCCCCAGCTGGGCGGATTAAATATGTCTGAGGGAGAATATCTACACATGCAGTCCACAGAGTGTAGCCCAGATCCTGCTGCTCATCTATGGTAACATTACTGAGGATCCTTCGCTGAAGCACAATCAGCAGTTCATTAAGCCTCGATAAATGACATCAGAAGAAGTGGAAAAAGAGAAGTGATCCCTTAATTAGAGGCTTTTCCGCTCCCTCTCACACTCTGAGTGCTGTTCATAAATCAAACCGCTTCAGTTATTCCAGGGAACAGACCACAGCAATGGAGATGGGAAGGAGTATAAATAAGGGGCCTATTGCAGTCTGTTGATAAAGCTTCACCATGCAGATGGTGTCAGTGTGACTGCTGCAGACCCAGGTGTACAGTGGGAGGGGGGAGGGGGCTCCAAACCTCCGTCCATCTTACCCTCCACAGCTTTGATCTTCTCCAACTTCTCCCTCTGTTGCTGTTCCTGCAGGAGCCGCTCCTCTTCCCGGCGCTGCTCGGCCAGCAGAACCTGCCGGTCCAGTTCTTCGTCTTTCCTTTTCTCCTCCTCTGAACGGGTCTTCAGATTGTCCTGGATGTACAAATAGGAGTGTTTTACTTCCCCCTGCAGACCTACTGTCCGTTTTACCAGGAAAAAACATAGATGACTAAACATTTATTGAAATTCATCAGAACATCTCCATGAGGCACCTCTTTCTCATCCTTAATGGGATTTTCAGAGAACCACTGCGATGTCCGGACCGAGGTCGGATCCAGTAACTTCTGTTTCTGCTCTCGCTCCTGAAGAAGAGAACAAACAAATAAACACCTTAGGTTTTGTTCTCTTCCTGTTTACTGACTCATGTTCCAAGTTTTCATGTAGTTTTGTGTGTTTTTGAGAGCAAATATTTATTAAATGTTATGTTGGGCATTCTTGTCTTTCTAAGACTTTTATTTTTTCTACATTGTTATCGAAATTCTATTGTATCTTCCGAAATTAAGAAATATATTGTGATGTAAATATTTGCCATATTGTCCAGAGATCATTCATTAATTGGAGGCCTTCAATCACTCCATCATTTTTAATCTGGGATCACAGCAGACCGACAACCATAAACCAACACATCGTCTACAGACCTCCCAAATGTTTAGGGCTACTTCAACCCTGAGCCTTTGCCAACAGTCATGTTTATTAGTGAAAACACATAGATGAGGGTAATAAGAGCCAACATTACTACCAAGACTTTAATAAAGCCCCGTAGCAGTAGCTTGCTGGAGCTTCAGGAGTTTTTTTGCATCTTCTTAACTATGAGAGCGACTACCTTCTGACGTCACCTCCTGCAACCGAGGTCATATAGGAAACTGCTTCAGGTTTAACTTCCTCTTCTGCCATTGGCCAGAGGCCACGTAAGGTGAGGAACATCGATTCTAAGCTAAGTAAGCAGTCACCAAATTCCACAAGTTTTTGTTGTCCTCTATATATGCTTCTTGAACCCACTGGGTCCGATAGCCCAGCACCATAAACCTGGTTCTGTTGAGGTGTCAAAAAGGAGATTCATCTGACCCACAAAGGTGATGAGAACTTTCATACCTTTTTGCTAACTAGCATTTTTTAAGTGATTGAATTAGATTAAGCGTGATGCTATTGAAACCAAAAAGGTTTAACGAGTTAATAAAAAAGGCTGAAGGCTCGTCTTCACCAGACTGTTGGACAACAGCAGGGGCTTCAGTCAAAAGCTTTTCCAGAGTCGCTATCAGACAGAACATTACAGGGAATCCTTCCTGTAAACAGTCACCCAAATCTAAGACAACTCACAGAAGAAACACTATGAAACTAGATCAAATTTCCCCCTGGGATTTATTACATTTCTGAATTGGATTGAAACCCTCTTTAAAGCGGTAAGGAATGAACTGGACTGTATTTTACTATTAAATACTTAAATTAATCCTGTTTCCTATCAATAGGGATTATTACAGTGGACGGAATTTTGCAAACTAATGGATAACTCATTAAAACATAAAAAGCCTAAAAATGATGCATAAACATCTGTGTTTATATGGGTGTGGATGCCTATGTGCAATTTTATAGCTTTAAAGGAAAAAGACATCAAATGTGGGTAGAAAAGAAAGATGAAATAAATGACAATGGTGGAAAGAAGATAAAAGCAAAAGGAAAAACATCTGCCGGATGGAGCAGCAGCCTTTTTTATTCTGACTCATTTTAGTCAGAAACACTGATGAGTCCTCTGGCTCTACAACTCAACCCTAGACAACCCCAGCCTCTCCAAGACACTTCAGACAGAGTGCCTCAGGTGTCGCCATAGAAAGGGTCGACAGAATCCTGCAGCCCAGCAGAGCTGTCAGTCAAGAGGCCCCGTCCTGCCTCAAGGTGAGCTCCTGCTGGCTGTCAGTACCCCATTAAATGGCTTTTGACAGCAGCCCGAGTCGTGCAGAGGGAGAGATTTCACGAACAATACTCCAACTGGATTTGGACAGCTTCCATAAACCCATTGATTCAAAGGGAGGCTTCCTAATTAGGTTTTACTTTATTTCTATCTCGAAAATAAAAAAATGGTTCATATAAAGAGACAGGACCACTACTTTGACTCTAGGTTATCTCCAGGAATCTGGAGAGCTTGGGGATGTTTCCAATCACTGCTGCTGCAATTTAGAAATGAAATGATTTTAAAATAATCCATCTTAATGATCTTGATTATAGAACAGCATTAATTGACGTTTTATTCTTGTGGATTTGGGTTAAATATCAAGTTAAGATGAACGGAATCTGACAGCTAAATGTTTCTGATAATGATTCAAATCCAAAACAACATCCATCAGTTCTAAAGCCGCTTTTGCTCTATAAAATGTAACCGACTCAAATTAAAAGGCTGGAGGCAGACCCCAACAGGAAGCTACACAAACAGTGAAGCATGGTATGGGCTCACTGACCCCAAATCATTGGAATCTCATGTTTAAATCAGTTCCAAGGCCAAGGATGGATAAAATCAGCACCCAGTAGTGGTTCTTTGAAAGGACGCCATATTTTGTAGTAAAGATGGGAAATTTCCTCGCTGCTAAATATTCCACTCCCAACTGTCAGAGGTGTTATAACAAAGCTGAAGTTACTTGGAATGACAGCAACTCAGGCCAACGGTAGTGGCGGGCCAGATGCTGAAGTAGTGTGCAGAGGTCACAGACTTTCTGCAAAGTCAGTAACTGCTGACCTCCAAGCTTTAGGCTGCCTCCAGATTGGCTCAGGTCAGTGTGCTGAGAGCGTCATGGAAAAGTTTCCTATAACAGCACCATCCAAGCCACACATCAGCAGGTGCAATGCAAAGCATGGGGTGGAGTTGGAGCAAACCACACTTCTGGATCGGCAAATAATGCTTAGGTGGTCGATGGATGGATCATCAAATACTGTTATGAGTTTTTGTTTGTTTTTTTTTTAACACATACACTCCTAAACCACTCCCACACGCATTTTGAACATTTTAATCATGCAGATTCAATGTTACCAAACCAGAATACGTCACACATGTGTGCATGCGGTTGTGGTTTGCTTTCAACGCCCCCGTAGCCTTTCTCCTACTCATGTGTGGATCTGTTTCTGTGCGCTCGTGTCAACTTTTTTTTCACTTCGAAGGTGAAAACCACAGGGGAAAGTAAGCCGTCTGTGATTGGCTACTTCTCAGTAAATCCTGCCTCTCTGCAATGAACTGTTTTCTTCCTGGTTGGTTGTGGCCAATAACCGTAGAAGAATCTTCAGGCTAATCTCTGTTGTCTTGAAGAACTTAATTCTACTCTCATATTCAACAATCAACCCTGTTTTTAACTGATAATTCTGTAAACGCAATGTTGGACATAAAAGGAAAAATACTCAACAGTATAGAGTTTATTCAAGCCTCACGTTAGCTTAGCTCATAAAATTAAGATAATTATTCTAAAGCATATGGTTACTGCTGTCAGAATGCATTCATGACTATGTTACCTAAGTTACCTAATGATGACTTCTACTTACTAATCAGCCTAAAGATTTTTAATACTTGTTAATATGTAGAATTCTATCAAAGGAAGAGCACAAAAAGCAGGAGTAAATGAAGTAGTAACAAAAAATATAAGCATATTTCATTTAAAACACATCCTAACTGTGTGATTGAGACTGTTTCAGATGCGATTTCAGGTCTGACCTTGTGCTCGATCATGCTGCTGATCTCAGGCAGGAAGTTCTGGCTGATGACTCGGTAAAGGTGGCGGTCGTGGGGGGAGGCTTTGTCCTTGATGCTCTCTGCCAAGCGGATCCACTGGTCCTCTGTATCACAAATGAGCGACCAAGTGCCTCGCTTACGAGCTGAAACAGCAGAGAGACACTGGAGGTAAACAGGCTGAGATGGAGGAGTTTGAAAAACTTCTGGTACCTTTAGATTATGTTTACCTGTGCTTGGAGGAACATCTTCGAGCCCATTTTCTGTCTTCACCTCTGTTGCTTCACATTCATCTTCACTGAGTAAAATAGAAAGTATGGAGATGAATAAACTTAAAACTATTAGCATAACGAGACCATGTGACACAGATAGCACAAGCAGGGCTGCAGCATTTTTTTAACAACAGTTGGGTGTTGACTGTTTATTCAATACACTGAATCTAAACCAGGTGAAGCTAACAACGATCTCTTGAGAGGTTCTGAATAGAGCAGAGAAGATATTTTTCATCTTAAGTAAGAATGTAGATATTTTTTGAACACTTTTGGTTTGATTACTGCTCTGGGTATTTTTTCTTTTTTTTGTTTTTTATCATAAGGCATTTCTTGAAGTGTGGATACTGATAGCATCTAATTACTATTCTTTGGTGACGTCTTAAGTAAGCAGTAAAGTCAAGGTTAATCTGATTAATTTTCGGTGCAAGAACAGCTCAAAAAATTAGATCATTATCAAAATTCTCATTTTCCAGTAAATAAACATAAAAACTTAGGGTCATATTATATAGATGTTCCACAGACCTTTATTTAAGGTAATTATTGCAGCTTTAATGGCCGTATTTTACCTTTCAGCTGTACACAAGACTATTTACTAAAATCAGAGACGGGCTGCCATCCCAGAGCATCAGTCTGATGAAGAATGAAAAGTCTGAGGGTTTTTCTAAGAGTTTTTTCGACTTAAGTCAGAATACCCCGAAAGTGCACAAGCAAGCGCAAGTAGAGCAACAAAAACGAAAGAAAAAGGAACAGAGGCGGGTGCGGAAAGCAGGACCATCCTGAACCACCATAAAACCCAATATTAGAGGGGAAGACAAAAAGCCTAGAAATGTTATTTTATGGGGTATAGAATAACGCAGAGAACTGCTAATGTCAGCATCAACTAAAACATCAAATAGTTTTATTGAGATTCACTTACAAGAGACCCATAACAACATATGTCACAATTCATAAAGAACTAAAAAAAAAAAAAAAAAAAAAAAACCATTGTCACATTGCATTAAATGCTAATGTTTGTCTGTTCCTTCATTGAGGGGTCGGCACAGCTGGTCATTAAAACTTGCTCACAGACTCTGCAAAGGTTTCACATTGGATACCCTTCCTGAAGCAAACACTGTAATGTCAGGGAGCTTGACTGTAATGACATTCAAGGACGAAGATCACTTCACCATGAGGACTTCAAAATTATAAACACTTTTAAGCCAATATTACTAAAAGAAACTACAAAACGATTGTAGAATAAACAAGAAATGTATTTCTGACTAGGCCTGTCGCGATAAACGATAAATCAATTAATCGCACAATAAATAAAAACTATCGACGTCATTTAATTTAT